>VYZT01005451.1:0-34562 GCA_013400735.1 Pomatostomus ruficeps | reverse complement strand
CAATAACCCAATAACCACGGTTATTAGCAGCAATGGAAAGATGCTTTGGGGAGAGCCACCAGACACCGGGATAAATCACTGCCCCCTGGCTCCCGGGCTCCAGCCTTGTGCTGGGCACTTCCAGGCCTGGCCGTGGTCACATCCCGCCCAAAATCCCCTTTGTCCCGTTCATTTACAGAAGCAAGGACAGCAGAAGCGGCCCAGGATCTGATTCCTGGCAGGATTTCTGTCCCTGCCCTCTTGCACCCCCCTGCCCAGCCCCGGGTGGGACAGGAGCTGCAGCTCTGCCTCGCCTGCCCCTCGCTCTGCTGCTCTTCCCGGGGCTCTGTCCCCAGCACCGCGGAGCTCGGGACAAGCCCAGCGTGTGACCGCAGCTCCCGATGGCTGCTGTACCCCAGTGAAACCGTGGCACTGCAGACTGGTTTGGAAATGATGCCGTTCAATGCCATTTTTACCGTTCTGACATTTACAATTTGAGTTTTGAGTTCGTGTTTGCCCCGGGAAGGTCCCCAGTGGGCTGGTTTGTCCCTGGCCGTGTCCCCTCCGCAGTGTGAGCTCGTGTCCAGAGCTGTGCCATGTCAGGCACAAACTCTGAGGTTTTACAGAATAAAAACTCCTTGGCTGGAAGTTACTGGTTATCCCAGAGGGGCTCCCGGATGCTCTCAGTGCTCTTACCAAGCTCCTGCCAGAGTCCAGCAAGTCTGGTGCCTTACCTTACCAGGGTTGCTGATAATTTCTGTTATTGGTGGACCTGAAAATACATTATATAAATATTATATATACATATAAATATTATAGACAGAAATAAAAAATTTAATGTATATAATACATAGTCTATTTATATATTTATGTCTATAATATTTATATGTATATTTTATATGTATATAAATATATAATAAATATATATGATATAAATATACTATATTATATACTATATTTATATAACATATAACAATATATAAATATATAATATGTATATAATAAATATATAATTATATACTTAGATATTATAATACTAGAAGTATATAATTACATACTATGTAGTATGTAATAAAGTATATTATATAAATATACTATATTATATATAGTACATGGAGATCTCAGAATAAAAACCTGTAAATATTGAAGTTGTCGGTGTGTGGCTGGAGGAGCAGCACAGAGAGGAACCTTGGGAAGGGAGTTCACCGATGTCCAGTGCCTGAGCCCACGGGTCAGCGGATAAAACCCAACCTGGAGGAGAGGTGCTGGCAGTGAATTCCATTATCCAACCCATCACAGGCCTGGCACAGCTCCAGAGCGTAATGAAGGACATTCGCTGAGGTCACAGCGGGGAACCTTAGGTTAAAAAAATACCAAGTGAGTGGAATCCTTTTAATTACGGGAGCTGTTGATTGGAGATCAAACCGCAGGAAGGGGTTTGAGGCAGCAGCAGATGCGGGCACTGGCTGCGCTCCCGGGGCAGGACGAGGAGGTGACACCGCCTGCCTGAGGTGCTGCACCTGGGAAAGCTCCCGGGTGTGCCCAGGGTGGGCAGGGGGCTCGGGGTGTCCCCAGGGCGGGCAGGGGGCTCGGGGTGTCCCCAGGGAGCAGAGCGTGGAGGGGAAATCGGGGACACGCAGTGACACAGGTCCTGGGGGCTGCATCTGCCCTCCTGCCCCCAGCTCCTGCCTCGGCCCCAGCACACCCCTATCGGGGCTCCTGCGAGAGCAAATCCAGAATTAAACCCCAGCATTTTTAATTCCTCATTTGTCCCCTGCCCTTCCCGTTTTTGCCCTCTCTGGCTCGCAGGCCGGGTTTCTGCACCCGGCCGTGTTCCTGCCCCAAACAAACACAGGACGGGCCCACGAGGCCCAAACAGAGCAACCACTAAAAATAATCCTAAAAAATCCACCCAGCCCAGCCCAGCCCAGCCCTCGGCCAGCCAAAGGGAACCCGAGGGATGTGGCTCCCACAGCCTCCCCTCCTGCAGCCCCTGGCCCTGGCACAGCCCCTGCCCAGGGTGAGGACAGCTCGGGGTCCCTTTGGGGTCCTGGGGGGCTCTCGCTGCCCCTCGGCCACCGCTCGCTCCCCGGGCTGCTGGATGTGCCGAGCATAATGGGCTGAAGCTGCTCAGAGCTGCCGGGCTAAATATATCCCCGTTGCTGGGGAAATAAATAATAAACAGCAGCGCCGGGGCTCGCGTGGAGCCGCCGGTTCTGCTCAGGGCTGCAGCGCTCCCGGTACCGACACAGGGCAACAGAACCTGAACAAACACCCGAAAACAGCGACTGAACACAGACCCCAGCAACAGGGACTGAACCAAACACCCAGCCAAACCCAAACGCAGCAAAAAATAACCAGCAGCGAACCAGAGGCAGAGTGCATCTCCCAGACTCAGAAATATTTATGAGAGATAATGGCTGCAGCCATTAAAAGGAACAAACCATCTCCAGGATCTCTGGGAGCGGGAAGGGAGGACAGCTGGACGTGGGGCAGACGGGGCTGCTCCGTCCCTGTGCCCTGCGAGGGCTCACCCAAGGGACCCAGGTCCCTGCTGTGGCTGCCCCTGGGTCCCTGGCAGTGCCCAAGGCCAGGCTGGACGGGGCTGGGGTCCCTGCCATGGCACTGGATGGGCTTTGAGCCCTTTCCAGCCCCCCGTGCCAGGGAGACGCTCACACGGGTGGTATTTTCACTGGCAGGCACATTCCAGCCCCTCAGGGCCCATCGCAGTCTCTCCTGCCCTGCTCCTCACTCACAGGTGGCTCTGAACCAGAGCTCTGACCCACCTGCAGACATTTAATTGTCTGATTGCCCGGGGAACAGCTCCATCCTGGGGCAGGGCAGGCCTGGGGGAGCGATGGGGGTTGTGGGGGCTCCCACAGAGGTGGGGACACAGCAGGGACACAGAAACCTCCCCTGAGATGGGTTTGCTCAGACCCCACACGCTGCCTCCCCGCCTAATCCGAGCCAGGCTGGTCTCCGGGGCACCCGGCTGCTGCAGATTTTTTCCCCTTCCTGTGTGCGTCAGTGAGTTTAGAGCCCAGGTGTGATTTTCTAGACCCTTTTGTCTGAGCCGTGGAAGCAGAATAAGCTTCATTAGCAGAAGGGAGGATTTGCAATAAGTAATAGGTAGGTGCTACCTCGTGAGCCGTCGGCGTCGGGCTAAATTACCAGCTGAGCCTGTCTGCACACAATCAGCTCCTCAGCCCCAGAACAGAGCTTTAAACGGCTACTCCTTAAAAAAACTTTGCTTTTAATCTTTATTTCCCAAAAGCTAAAAATCTGAATTAGCCCAAATGCACAAACTATAATTGCTTTGAGGCTTCTGGTTCATTAGGATAATTAAACCACTCACTAACATGACTCTCACTGCTTGGGCTCTGGCTCTGTGCAGGTGATTTCTCCCCTCGGCTACCCCTGATGCCTCCATGTGCTCAGCTGGTGTCCCTGAGCCGGGGCAACCAGTGACAGGACAAGAGGAACTGGCCTCCAAGCCAACCCCAGGCCAACTGCAAACCCAACTCCTCCTGAAGGCTCGGCCCGGCTGGGCCGGGGGGTCCGGCAGCGCCTGGTGAGGGTCCCGCCAACTGTCTCCCCGGAGATCGTCTGATTGTTCAGATAGGAAAAAAAACCCAGGCCGAACAGTCCAAAAAAAAACCCCCCCAAAAAAGAAAACTGCAATCCCAGTGGAAAGGGGAAAAGGGAAAAAAAAGGCACCAGGAAAAAAAAAAACCCTGTGTCCTAACTCACAGCCGGGCAGACTACTGGAAACTAAGGAAAAAAAAAAAAAACTTGCGCTTTTATCTCAAAGAGATAGAAACAAACCATGCCAGGTTTTCTCTCTGTGAGCTCAAGGTCACAGAAACCATTTCCTGGGCTTAAGCAAATGATAGGAAAAAAAAGAAAGAAAAAAACCCTAAAAACCAGAGCAAAAAAATCACCCCAGGACACCAGCCCAATCCAAACACAACCCAACACCCAACCCAACCCAACTAATCCAACCCGATCCCTGCCCAACCCCAAATCCAGCCACAGCCCAGCCCAACCCCAAATCCAGCCCGATCCCNCCCAAATCCAGTCCAACCCCAAATCCAGCCCGATCCCTGCCCAACCCCAAATCCAGTCCAACCCCAAATCCAGCCCGATCCCAGCCCAACCCCAAATCCAGCCACAGCCCAGTCCAATCCCAAATCCAGCCCGATCCCAGCCCAACCCCAAATCCAGCCACAAGCCAACAGCAATCCCAGCCCACCCCAACTAATCCGACCACAGCCAAACCCAACCCAGACTCACTGCGCCCTCGTGGAACATCGGCCGTCGAGGTGAAACATGGCAGGGCTGCCCCAGAGCCTCTCCTGCTGCCAGTTCCCACACACATCACGGCACCACCTCTTTATTTTTTTGGTTTAATGCCCACAGTGACCGGCCAGGGGCTGTGGGAGAGGCTCTGCCCATCAGCAGCATCACCACTCAGCTTTCGTTCCATTTTGACTGATGATTTTAATATTAAGCATCAAGTGCCGTGTCAGGCTGGCTCAAAAAAGTATTTCCTACCTTTAATTTCTCTCGGAATAAACCAGTGTTTACTACAGTGTTACAGCTGGCCCAAAACGGGAACATTTAGTAAGCGTTCCAGACAAGTTTTTCTTTTTGGAAAGTTTTAATTAAAAAAAAAATAATATTCCACTGGCTCTCCTGTAAGAGCAATAACTCCTGCCTCGGTTTGATTTCCTTTCCTCCAGGAGACATCTCATAAATACGTCTGCGTGGGACTTTTGTTCCCAGAAACTCTCTAGGTAGCACATCCAAAAGCTCCCGAGTGCCTCCGAGTAGGAATTTGCTCCGGTCTCGGAGTAACTGGAGCACCCGAGGAGCCGAGGGGGAAGCGGAAGCACGGAGAGGTTTTGGGGGGACACGGTGGGAGCAGCGCTGAGCTGGAGCTCACACGGCACAGCAGTGTCCCCAAACACTGTGTCCCCAAATAAAGCCTTCTGGGGTGCTTCTGGCAGGTTTGCCATTCCCATCCACCCCCGGCACCCTCTGCCCCGGGAGCACCCGTGAGGGCAGGAGGGAGTGGCTCGGGATGGGACAGTCCCCAGCACAAGCAGATAGTGCTGACAGATGAAATATTAGGGGGTTTTTTAAAATCCATTCCATTAATCCTCCCCAGGCCTCTCCCAGCCCAGGGAGGGGCTCTCACACACCCGCCCCAGGCAGCCCCCGGTCCCAGCCCCACCAGGGAGTGATGCTGGGCTGGATGAAGCCGGGCCTCACCCTGAGCCAGGGCTGGACGCAGCCCAGCCCCACTTGATGCCAGGGCTGGATAAAGCCTGGCCTCAGCCCTGGCTCCAGGAAAGCCAAGAAAAAGCACAACCGTTGGCTGTTAAATCCAAGGATGGAGATGAACCAGCAGCGTGCTGGGGAAACACCGGATTTTATCCCTACAAACCTCTCGCCCTCTTCTTCCGACTCCTCAGAGCAGAGACCACGGGGCACTCCAGGGACTTCAGCCCTGCCTGAACCCCACCAGCCAGGTGAGGGGCCCAGAGCGTTCCCCGAGGAGTCAGAGTGTTATGGAGAGGGTGTGATCCCCTGGGAATGAGCTGTGCCACCCACCCTGGACAGCAGGAAGAGAATGATTGCCTTTTTCCTCTTTTTTTCCCCAAGACAAACACCCAGGAAGTTTAATTACTGTGGACAAAACACGAACAGGGCTGAAATTTCAGCTCCCTTCCCTCCAAGCGACACCACGGAGGGAACGAGGCAGCAGCTCCAGGCCGGGGTCGGGGGTTTGGAGCCTCTCGGTGACCGGCTTCAAATGTCCTCGGCTTCTCTCATTACAGCTCTTCTAAAAATATCAAATATAGATCTTTTCCTCATAATATCTTAAGATACTCTATTTATACATTAATTCTCTCAAAAATAAAAAGTGACACATGGAGCAATTCAGTCACTCAGAGTCTTTAAAACTGTTACAAAAAGCCACAACATCCATCCCCAGCACCGCGGGCTGGGGGCTCTTTCCAGACTTCCTTTTATAAAATGTGATTCCAGCTCTCAAAGTCCCGGCTCTGCAGTTGAACGGGGCTCCTTCTCCCACCCTGCCCCTTCAGAATGACCTGGAATGATGAGGGATTTGCCCAGGGAGGCAGGAGCGGGGCTGGCAGGGCCAGAGCGCTCGTCCTTGGCTCCCCAGCTTGGCCAGGCCAACAGCAAACGCGCCGCGAGGATGGGAACAGTTCACCTGGCACAACCAGCGCTGCGCAGACTTGGCACGGACGGGGCTGCAAGCAAGGGGAGGCTGGAAAGCAGCGCTGGAGAGGGGCAGAGGCGGCTCCAGCGGGGCACAGCAGCGGCTCCAGCGGGGCACAGCAGCGGCCGGGAGCCAGCAGGAGCTCGGCTGGGTCTGTCCAGCGGGGTTGGGGAAGGGGAGACACCAAACAGCCAAACAACAGCACTGGGGCCGCTCGCCTCGCACAGGCTGAGGGCTACCCCGCAAAATCAAAACTTTTAAAATAAAAAAGAAGAGCAGGAGAGGTTTGGTCCAAAGCAGCCTCTCTCCCCCGAGCAGGTGCCCGCCGAGCCGTGCCAGCCCCGAGCCCTGCAGAGCCCAGCGGGGCTCGCTCTCGCCCGCAAGAGCCGGCGCTGCGGGGACACCAGGAGCGGTCACCTCAGCCCCTCAGCTCCCTCAGCCCTGCCCCAGAGCCCCCAGAGCTCCCTGGCAGCACTGGGAATTCTGTGTGGGGTGGTCAGGGAAGGCCAGGGAGGGCTCTGGGAGTGCAGGCCTGGGCCGCTCCTCCTCCGGGGACGCTGCTGGGCTGGGGTCCCATGCCCTGCACAGCCGGTGACCGTCCCCTGCAGAGAACACCCGGCCTGGGGGCTCCGGGGGTGCCATTCCCAGTCTTCGGCTCAGCCCTTGGAGCACTTGGCCGTCCTTCTGCTGGTTTTCCATCGCTGGGATGTGGGCTTGGAGCACCCTCAGCTTGGGGCCGGGGGTCTCTGTCTCCCCAGGAGCGCTGCCCCGCAGGAGCGGGAGGAGAGGGCCCGTCTGATCCACACCAACATCCAGCAGGGGCACAGGGACGTCCTCAGCCCATCACACGGGGCACGGGGGCCTGCAGGACGGCGCCATGGATACCATGGAATGCTCGCCAGTGGCACTGGGCACACCCCAGTTATAGGAACTCCACGTAGTTCTCGGGGATCAGTCCTGTCTTGCCGTTGAGGGTCCCCTCCAGCCAGCCGGGCTCCTGGGACGGGTGAACTGCGGAGAGAAGGGAAGGGAGGTGAGAGCTTGGATTTGTGCTGGCTTTAAAGAAAGGGAACTAACAGAGATAAAGATGGGGACTTCAAGGTCCCTTCTGACCCAAACCATGCCATGGTTCTGCGAACACACCAGGGGCTCAGCAGCTGAAGTGCTCTGTCCCTGATCCCCCCGTGGGACTCCTCGGCCTTTCCTTCACCAGGTGAATTCCCCTGCAGGACCCGGTGAGCTGCAGGCTCCCAATACTCCCTGGAGCTGCTGGGCCGAGGGAAGTGAAGCATTTGGGATAAAAACATGGGCTCAGAACTTCCTCCAGATTTGGGCTAAGATCTCTTGGAAGTCGGCGAGAACGGGGTTAACTCCATCACACGGTAACCCTGCACATCCCGGCTTGGCGCGGGCCCAGGCTGGGAGGGAAATTGCATTAGGGAACAATCCCGGCGGGAAAGCAAACCCTGCAATCTGATTGTGTGCAACCAGAAACCTGATCAGTCCTCAAAAGCCTTTCTTTATTCAATCAACTCCCAAAAATCTGCTGATTTTGCAGGAGCCAGGCCAGGGCTACGCCTGCAGGCAGAGGCATATCCCCCCTCCCACAATAAAACCGGTGGGAAGTCGGTGTTCCAGAGCTCCCGGAGCTGCCCCGGGTGGCTCCGCAGGTCTGGCGCTTACGCCGTGGCTGGCACCGGCTGCACCGGAGCTCTCACGGTGCCACCGCTGCCCACGGGGTGTTGCTCCCTGTGGGCAGCAGTGTCCCCATCTCCCAGCAGGATCGAGCTGCTGCTCGGCCACCTGCAGCCTCAGGGAAGCTCAGAGTCCCACTGGAACCTGTCTCCAGTGCCGCCAGACCCCTCTGCCTTCGCTGGGCTCTGGGAAGCCCCTCGGCCACATGAGACTGCCATCGAGCCAGGCTGGCTCTGCCTCCCGTCCTGCACCAGCGTGAGCCCCGCTGCGCTGCTGAGTGACTGGAACGCGCTGTGTACTTTTTCCCTTGAATAATCCATTGATTTTTATCAGCAAACATTATGTATTTAATTCAAACTCGCTCCCCTCCTAGCTGCTCTGATTCCCACGGGCTCTCCGAGGGGAGATCATGTTTATTTATAAGATGACTACGGAGCTGCTTCGGAGAAGGATTGTCTTTAATTCACACGTGTTCCTTCTCCTCCTTTTCTGCTGTACTCGCCTCTGTCCCAGGGCAAAACCAGTGCCTGTGGCAGCAGCTTCCCAAATGACAATGCTTACCATTTAAAAGCCAAGAACGACTTGGAAAGCGGTGAAAAGTCTCTTCTTTACACTGGGATTATAACTAAGCCAGACTGCTCAGTTCCGTGGGGCACAAACCCTCGGTGCAGGAAACACCCAATCTGTGTTCATTAATGTGGTCTCTGACTGAGCAAACCCACCCACCCCAGCGCTCGTACCCAGAGGGAAAAAGCACACACTGCTTTCCCCCCTCCTGCACACAACCTGACAGCAAACACACCGAGTATTTCTGGTGCTGATACCCGGAATCTAATCTCCCCTTCCCAGAAGCCCTCTAGGAAAGGCTCTATGTACGGTAAACACCGGGCAGGCACAGCTCACCAGGGCCTCCTTGAAACATGGAGGAAGGGTCCGGACCCAGGGGAGAGGTGTGGAGCCCAGGGAAGGGCTGGGGAGGCCAGGGGAGGGCTGGGGAACCCACGGGAGGGCTGGGGAGCCCACGGGGGTCTGGACAGTCCCACTGCCCCACAGCTGCCAGCGTGGGACGTGCTGGGCAGCACAGCCTGAGCTCTGCACTGAGAACAGCCCCAGCCCCAGCCCAGCACTCACCGTTGTCAAACACGGTGCCGGCCGTGAAGGAGAGCTCGGAGTCGTGCTCGGCCTTGCAGGCGTAGAGCGCGCGGGCCTTGCGCAGCGGGGAGCTGGAAGAGAGGCCATAAGTGGGCACAGAGCCACCCCACACACCCACAGCCCTGCGTGCCCCCATGGCACTGAGGGGCTGCTGCTCTGCCACGGCCCTCAGCCGCGCTGCTCGGACACCAGCAGAGGCTGAAGGCTCTTGGGATGGGCCACATTTCACCACGGTGCAAATCGCAGTCTGAGCCCACTGGCACTGCCCAGACCGGCACCCACAGTGGTGCCCAAACAGCGCCAGCCCAAGCCAGGGTCCCCAGGAGAGCTCCAGGGTCTAGGCTGGAGCTGGAATGTTGTATCTGGGGGGCCATCCCTGACCAGAGGCTGGCACGGAGCAGGTGCTGGCAGTGACCCACTGCCACCATCCCCGCTCTGCCAAACCCATCCAAGAGCAGCTGCAACCACAAGGAGCATTTCACAGGGAAGAATCAGCGCTTGGGGGAGGTTATTTCAAAACAGAAAACCCAGCAGGTCTGTGAAGAATTCGCTGCACTTCTTTAGAGCCTGTACCTGAAGGTGAAAAAGACTCAACAGCCGTTAGATTTTGCTGGAAGTGTCAGCGTGCCCACGCTGTGGGGGAGGGAACCGGAGCAGGCAGAGCCAGGAATGGAGCGAGCTGCCGGCAGAGGGGAAAACGAGGGACCCAGGGATGGCACAGGCACACGGAGCTGTCCCTGCGCCTGGAATCCCCACCCAGCCTTCCCAGCTCTGCGCTGGAGCGGGGCTGGTGCAAAGCTGGGACACTGCCAGGCTGTGGTGACAGTGACAGTGCCAGCATGGCCAGGCCCTGGGCCACTCAAGCAGCCAGCCACATCCAGCACTGCTGCTCTGCTGTGACACGGCCAAGAGAAGTGATGAAGGGCCCCCAGGAACTGCTGGGGTCGGGAACAAGGTGCCACCAGCCTCAGGTCAGTGGTTTTACCGATTTTTGTCTTTCTGAGGACTTGAAGCTCCTCCGAGTTCCTCGGACAAGCCCAGGGAAGCAGCAACGCCTCAGGGCAAGAGTGGCTCCCCCTCACACTGAACTCCAGACCCCGGAGCTGTGAATGGTTTTGGCTTTGCTGCCAAGACAGCCCCAGAATGGAGGTCTCTGCTCTCCAAATTCCGGCTGCCTGACACCAGCAGCTCCCAAACACTTGAAAACCGGGATGGGCAAACAATCCTCCCGCTCCTGAGGGTCCTTCAGACTGAGGGAGGCACCGCTCACCCGGAGCGCTGGAGCCCCTCAGATGGAAAACAAAAGGTATTTGCGGGCCAAGGGCAGCACCCCAGGGCACAGGGGACCCCGCGGGGCTGGCACACAGGGGGCTGGCACACAGCTCAGCCTGACCCGCTGCCCCAGGAGTCGCTGGGAATCCTGCACTGATCCGTCTGCACTTCCAGGACAATCTGCTCCAGCCACACCCAGGCACCAGCGGTGTGGGCACCGAGCAGCCTGAGCTGCCCCACGGCCGCCACCCTCCTGGGATCCCAGACGAGGCAGTGGCCAGGGACCAGGGGTGGCAGCGCTCTCCAAAGGCTCTTTCCTCCTCGCAGGACACTCCTTACCTGCTGCAGAGCACAGCCAAGCCACCGCAGGAGCCGAGATGGGCCCGGCAGTGACACCCCAGCCCCAGCTCCCGCTCCCCTGGCTGGGGGGCTGCGGGCTCCAGCCGGGGCTCGGGGCGTTCCAGAGGCTCTCCTGGGGCAGGAGGGTTTGCAAGCTCCCCTCTTGCTGAGTGCAGACACTGCGCTGGGAGGGCTCGAGCAGGGTGCAAGGGAAAGGGAAGTGAAGTGGGGGAAACCGGGGGAATCAAACAGGAACAGCAGAAGCAACGAAAAGCCAAGCGAATTGTGCAACAGACCTGATGGGGGATGAGTCGCTGGACGTAGAGGAGGTGGGCATAGGACTTGATGGCGCAGAGAACATGGGCCAGGACGGTGAGAGGGGTGACGTTGGGCTTGGATTCTGAGGGCTGCAAGACATAACCAGAGACCTTATCAACGTGCAAGCACAGCAACAAACAGCAACCCAGAGACACAGAGACGGCAGCCGACGATAGCGAGTGCCTTGGGAATATTCCGAGCATGAGACACAGCTACAAAATGAAGTGCCAAGGCCTTGGGAAGTGTTTCAAGGCTGGATATGCGTTTGTCTGGACAACAAGAGCTGGATCTTCCAAGTACCCCCTGCTCCATTGCCCCGTCCACCGCGCCCAGTGTGCCGAGGGGTCTGTGCTGGCAGCACGGCCACTCACCTGCCCTGTGCTTCCCCAGGGCTCCCAGGAGGAGCTGCTGGTGTTTCTGGTTAATGATGCCTGCGAGCAGCCTCCGCCCCCTCTGTCTGTCACTCCTGGTGCTCCCACATTCAGTGTATGAAAATGTCATTGATTTTGTTTTCCGTGTTTTACATCACTTTTCCCCCCACCTTGTGCTGACTCCTGAAGCCACAGCTGTCAACCGAAGCTGAATTGAGTTACTCAACTGGTAATTGCTCACAGAAGTTTTTGGGTCCTTCCAAGCTGTTCGATTCAGGTCATTCTCAGGTTCACCAGAAAGCAATTATTGTACTAAAATACCAATTTGAGTCTGATTCATCTACCCCTTCTCTGCTTAGCAACTCACTGGTATTCCCTGTCCAACTCAGATTAGAAACTCCATCCCTGATAAAACACCAGAAATCCCTCTCCACACTGCAAATGCCTCTGTAAAAACAAGTTTTGTAAAAGCACCATGACATGTTTTTCCCTTGAGAGAGGGGCAGCACCTCTGATCACACAGGTCTGTGATGAGGTGGGGACAGGGCACAACCCCAGGGATGTCCTTATCCCTCAGCTGCGGCCTCCCGAGGCAGAGGGAAGGGATTCAGGGAATGGAGGCTCCAGAGCACGTGGGAGAACCTCAGCCCTGCAGCAACGTTTCACCTTCCCCAGGGTCCCCTGGCTGCCACCACGGGGGGATATTTATGACACAGACGCTCTCCTCTCAGAAATTGGACCATCTCTGCCCGAGGCCAAACTCCTGGCTGGGCTCCTTGCAGAAGCTGTCACTGGATTCGACAGACGCGGATGAATTCCCTCTGAAATTACAGGCAACACCTTTATTATGTCAGAGGATTACACGCACAGAGAACGGGATACAGCAGTGCAGCGTGACTTCACCAGAGGCTGGAAAACGGGGAATGCTGTCAGGCAGGCTACCAACGAGATCCTCAAAATGTGCTGCCAATAATCAGCACTATTTAAAAACAGTCCTTCTGCATTTCTGTCATCAAAACTGCCCATCTTTTGAAAAATGAGTTTTCCTTTGTCTTTAACAAACCTGACAGCCACTGGTACTCACCAGATTCCCCACCTATTCCCACCTCCAAACAGGAGGTGCTACCAAGGTCACCCCAAACTGCCAACATTAACCCTTTAAGCACCAGCTCTTTCCAAGAGATGGCCCCGCAATTCCCTTCTCCAAGAGGAGCCTGGCCAAGGTGGGACTTGGAGGGGCGATGAGCTGGTGACCAAAACGTGGCTGAGCCTGTGCTGCTGAGAGTGGCCAGCAACACCCACCGGCCCTCCCACCACTGCTCCCGCTCCGGCTGTGGGCAGCAGGCTCACGAGGAAATGGCACTGGGTGTGCCACTGTCTCTGCCACCAGCCCTGGTCCTCTTCACTGCCTGAAGGAAGGAAAATCCAGTGGCACAGGGCTCCAGGACCAGAAATGGCTACTGCACTTTTTGAGATGAAATCATGGTGAAAGAATGCAGCTCTCATTTCTCCCCAAGTCGCTCCGTCATCGCTCCACAAGTGCGCGCCCGCTCCGCTCATGACAGCGGGGAATGCACCCAGCAGGATTCCCAGAATTACCAGGGAAAAAAGCCCGAGAGCAAGAACCAGCCCTCGGCCAGCCTCTGCTCAGAAGTTACCGCTAATTTGGAGCAGGATTTTGGTGTCTTGGGATCCTTGGTGTGAAAGCAAACGCGTTCCGTGCCCAGCAAATCCCCGGAGAGAGCTGTTCACTGTTCACTGTTCACTGTTCACTAACGTCAGCGTGTGCACCGGGGGTGCAGAGCACCCTGCTCCAGAGCACCCTGCTCCCACCAGAGCTCACAGAGGAGATGAACACGGTCCCACGGTGCCTGAGCTGCTCTGCAAGTCCTTCCAGAACAATTCCTCAAGGAGAACTCATGGATAGCTCAGGAGCCACCTGAGCTGCCCCCCAGCACCGACAGGCCCTGGGGTATGATGGGTGTGAAGGGTTCACCTCCCTTCCAGGAAATGCAGGTATTTATCTTCAAGCTGCTGCTTGAGTGTCACCTTCCTGAGCTGATGTGACTGCCAGACTGAGTCCTGTCCCACTGGAGACGCCAGCGCACGCGAGGGAATGGGCTATCCTGAGGTCGCTGGCGTTTTGGAAAACTCTTTTCTTGTAGGATCCAATTTCCTTCGTTTCTCACAAAAAGAGCAGAGCTGGTGAGAGGCTGGGGGGCAGTTCTGGCTGCTGCCTGCAGGCAGCGAATGTCAGCTGGACCTTTTTTTCCTTGTTCTTACTCAGGAGGGCTTTGCGAGGGGCTCTGCCTGTTGGGTGCACAGTGGAAACAAAACAGAGAAAATCACTACGAACCAAAACCAGCAGGAGCAGGAAACAAAGCAAGGGCTCAAATTAGAGGCTTCCAAGGTGAGAAGGGACCTTTCCCGAGCAGAAGTAGCTGGGGGAACTCCACGAGTCCATAGCCTGAGGCATCCTGAGGCTCCTGCGGCCGTGATGCCGCAGGGAGGGAGCAGGGCTGGGCACGGGCAGGGTGAGCAGGGCACGGTGCCACGGCACCTGCACCTTCCACTCCTCCGGCAATCCCACTCCTCCGGCAAACAGAGCACTTGGAAATGAATTTGGGAGCTCAATCCTCCTCCCTGCTTCCCGTGCCGGCCGCACACGCCGCCTTTCCCAAGCAGACGTTTACTTTGCTGCCCGAACATGTGGGAAAACCCAGCAAGTCTTGTTCCAAGGCTCTGCTGGAGTTGCTGGAGCTATAAAGAATCTCTTTTGTGATCCCTTCTCCTAACCTGCCTCTTTCATTGCTGTGCCTCCGGTGCTCCTCACCCGGCTCAGGCCCCCGAGGCATGTGCAGCTCCCAGGGCCCTTCTCAGCAGGTCTCCAGACAACTTCTGCTGCTTTGTTCTCCCGGCTGAGAGGACATCGGTTCCACTTCAAACGTGTTTACAACTTGTTTATTTTTGTGGAACTCGGGGCTATTTCTGCCACAGAACATCTCAGAGCTGCGGACGGGCAGAGCCCACGGATGGATTCCAGCCCTTTCATGAAATCACCTCCAGAATAAACAACAATATCCCCGTTCTGGCATGATCAGTACCTGACTGCAGTAAAACACATCAAGGACCGCCCAGCCCTTTGCTCCCTGATCTGTTCCTATAGAACAAAGCTGCAGAACACAAGGTTCTTCTCAAAGGTAACATGAAAAAAGAAAATTACAGCTTTGTGTAATGCCAGAGCACTTCAGCTCTGCGGAAACAAGGACAGGACTGCAGCTCACCAGCAGGCACGGCTCTGTAATGAAACGGGAGGCAGCCTGGCTTGGGAAGCTCTCGGAGCTCAAGCAGGGCTGGGAGCGATGATGGGCTCTAGGAAGCAGCTCCGGGCACCAGCAGCACCACCCCAGCCCCGAGCACCACTCACAGGGCTCCCGACTGGCAGGGCTCTTCCTCTGCTTGGTACTTCAGTGCAAGCAAAACGATGCTAAACTCTCTGCAGTGTTACTCTCCCTCGGGAGCAATGCTGCTGTGTGGTCATTTGGGTGGAAAAAATGACACATTTAGGGAAACAAGCAGCTAAAAGGGTCTGTGGTCAGCATCACTTGACCAAACTGGTTCAAAAAAGTCTGAAATTCTTCAGCACAGACCTTCCCCACATCTCCATTTACCAGTTCCCCATCTCCATCAGCACAGGTTTCAGGATCTTCTTTCCAACAACACGGACGTGTCCCTCTGCAATCCTGATGACACCCAGCACATGGGTTTGTCTCGTCACTTTGCTGCTTGGCTGATTTCCAGTGTGTGGGAATATTTCCCCGCTTTAGTCATTTCACAAACCATCTAAAAGCTTTTCCGCCTGAACAGGAGTGAGGCCGGGCTGAGTGCTGGCTCCGGGGAGCAGCGCTGGAGCTGGTGTCCCACATTCCCGTTCCCAGGCGCAGGCGGATGATGCTCGATGGCCCGGGGGAGGAGGTGGCAGGGCTGGCTCGGTGCAGAGTCCTGGCACGGAGCTCAGAGCCCGCTGTTCATGCCGAGGGAGCGAGCAGAGAGCCGGCGCTGGGCGAGGGCTGGGCGCTGCAGGGAGGGAGCAGCAGCACCAGCCTGGTGCCAGCACAGGTGTCCTTCCTCCCGCCAGGTGAACACCGGGGACATCGTGACACCTTAGCAGGGAGCAGCACTCCAGCAGCAGCTGCAGCTTGTTTGAAACAGAGAGGTACCAGCAGCAGCAGCAAGGGACAGCCCCAGCAGCGACCACAGTGACAGTCCCAGCTCTGGGACAGCCAGGGCAATGGGGGCAGCCACGAACGAGGCTTTGGGTCCTTCCTAGCACCCAGCCGGGACAGGACAGAGTCACAGAATGGCCTGGGGCTGGGAGGGGCCTTAAACCCATCCAGTGCCACCCCTGCCATGGCAGGGACACCTCCCACTGTCCCAGGCTGCTCCAAGCCCCGTCCAACCTGGCCTTGGACACTTCCAGGGGCAGCCACAGCTTCTCTGGGCACCCTGTGTCACAGGGAACAATTCCTCCCCAATATCTCACTCCACATTTGCTCAGCAGCTGCATTTTCTGCTCCATCAATACCCCCTCCCTGTTCCTCTCTGCCCAAAAGGCTCTCAGCAGACTCACAATCAGGCTGGAGGGGTTTCTGTTGAACCGAGTGCTTTCAAACCATGCTAAAGCTCTTAATTATTAATAGAAAAGTTGCAATGTGGCAGCAGGGAGCCAAACTGGCAGTTTAGGAGGGAAGTGTTGGTAAATCAGGAGCCAGCATCTTAGTCATGGCTCCTCCATCGTGCCACAGCTTCTAGCACGAGGTAACGCTGCAGGGCTGGGTGCATTAGTCACCAACAAATTGTGTTTGCAATTAAGCAGAACTCAACAGCCCTCCAGAAACTCGCGCTCCTCTCTGGCATTCAACGCGCTGCTGTCTACATCCCCCAGAAAAGACAACTCTCCCATCTGCCACCCCAACAGCCATATGGGATCCTTGGAAAACGAAGGAAATTAAAGTCCCTGTGGGATCACAGCTCCCAGCTCAGCTGTGGGGGGCCTGGGAGGATCAAATATTTGAGCTAAACACATCCTGTGCCCCGGGCGGCCCCGCGGCGCTGCCGAGCTGCCTCTGCCAGCCACGAGCAGCCAAACCTGAGCTCTGTGGCTGAGGGTGACCTGGTTTTGGGAGGCTGGAGCTGCAGGGAAGCGGAGGGATGGGGAAGGACGCTGTCCTTGCTGCCAGCCACTGTCACCTGCCCCGGGGGAGGACAGCTCTGGCAGGAGCAGCCCTGCAGCGCCCGCCCCGAGCTGCCCCACACGAGCCCCGCAGGGAGAGCGATGCTCTGCCAGCACCCAGGGAGGGCACAGACAGGGATGGCAGCAGCAACCCCCGCCCCAGGAGCTGGAACTGCCAGCCCTCCACGGGGAGAGCAGTTCCTTTCACTTTTTTAGCAATTTCTGGAAACGACCAGAACAGCAATTCCCCACCGTGAAAAACTCATTCCTGGCTAAGGAATATTCCCCACATAACTTGACAGGAGGCCACTTCCGGGCTCAGATCCTGACAGAAAACAAAGACGGTTTCTTTGAGCCTCATCAGCACCAGGGCTCAAACTCTGATTTTTCAGCCTGTGAATCTCCTCCTCCCTGCCCACAGAGGGCACACACAGGGGGAAAAACAACGGGGATTATTTGGGCCTGAGAAGGTGGTTTGAGAATAATGGGTGAGTAAAGCCACTGAGTAATAATTTTCTGCATTTTCTCGGTCTCCCCGGTTTCGTTTTGTCCATCTCTGCTTTGCTCTGCAGCATTCTGCAAACAGCAGTTACCAGAGCTGGTCAGAGCATTTCACTGCAAACCCCGAAGACCACACCACTGAAACAATCCAACTTTGCTGTATTTATCAAAAGAAACACCATGTTTGTTCTGTTCTTTCTTTTCTCATCTTTTTTTTTTTCACTTAAAACCACCAAACTTTGCAACAACATTTTTGCCTGAGCAGCTCTAACCAGCAAAACTCTCCTCCCCCAGTCGCACTCCCCCTCCCAGTGCAGCCCAGCTGGGAGGTGTGAGCACCACAACCCTCCCAGTTCACTGGCCCAGCCTCAATTTCCCTCCCTGCCATCCAGCTGGACATGCAGCCGTGGAGAAGCCTTCCCAGTAACCAAATACAGCAAAGATTCATACGTTCAATTCACTCCTTTCTCACTGGGTATTTTTCCACTTCTGATTCCTTGTGCTTTCCCGAATCTCCCTGTGCTGCACCCACTGCTGCGCTGTGCACCCAGTGCCTCCAACCCAACCTCCTGCTCAAGAGGGACTGGGAGGGACCTCAAAGCCCATCCAGTGTCACCCCTGCCATGGCAGGGACACCTCCCACTGTCCCAGGGGCTCCCAGCCCCGTCCAGCCTGGCCTTGGGCACTGCCAGGGATCCAGGGGCAGCCACAGCTGCTCTGGGCTCCCTGTGCCAGGGCCTCCCACCCTCACAGGGAACAATTCCTGCCCAATATCCCATCCGTCGCTGCCCTCTGGCAGTGGGAAGCCATTCCCTGTGTCTTGTCTCTCCATCCCTTGTCCCGGTCTCTCTCCAGCTCTCCTTTAGGCCCTGCAAGGGGCTCTGAGCTCTCCCTGGATCCTTCTCCTCTCCAGGAGAGCACCTCCAGCTCTCCCAGCCTGGCTCCAGCCCTTGGAGCACGTTTGTGGCACAAGAAGGGGACAAACTTTCCCTGCTCCTCAGGGCTCCCCCAGGGTCTCCAGCGCGAGCCCTGGGTGTTGTTCGGAGCAGGAAGCCACTTCCATCCTGACCTCCCTTCCCTCTCCCCTCTCCCCCTCAGCTGGGCACGGTTTGAAGCCAGAGGGATTTTCCTGAACTCCACAGGTGACACAGCCACCGTGCTTTGCCCAGCACGAAAGATGGATCAGAGCTCCTTTCTCCCAGCCGGGGCGCAGTGCCAGCGCGTGGGGGCAGGCGGGGGCCTGGTGACAGCTCCTGGGCTGCTGACAATGTCCCAGCTTAGCACAGCCCTGTCACCTTAGCACAGCCCTGTCACCAGAGTCTGCACAGCGGCTGCGGGATTGGGTTACCCCCAGGTGAGGGGAAGCAGGGGCCCTCCAGCTCAGCTAATTTCGGAGATTAATCCGGCGCAGGGATCTCCTTTCAGAGGAGACGCGATGTCTCTGTGCACCAGCAGCCCTGCTCCCCCTGTGCCCCTCGGGGAACTGTCAGCCTGCTGCTGGGAAATGGGATCGTGCGGGACGGGGTCCCCCCGCGGGGTGGTCCCCATCTGCACCCCGCTCACGTCCCCTGCGCCGCCCCAGCTCCTGCCCAGCACTGGCAGCTTCGGGATGTTTCAGCAGCCCCAGAGCCTGTGTGGTGCGGCTGCAGCCCGGCACCGCCTCGAAAACACTCCCAGAGCTGGCAAAAGACTTTTACAAGGGAGAGTCTGGGCTACAGCCCCGGGTTTGAATCTGATCTCCCTGCAGAAAGAGGAACCAAAGAATGCACTCGGCCGCTTCGCTCCTGTATTTCATCCGAGGTGACATTTATAGGTGGCAGGAAGACCTAATGTACCATCATTTTGCTTTCAGCAGGCTCAATAAAAGTTTTGGCCAGGCTCAGGCTTGAGATTCTGCCCAAAGGAAACTCGGATGCCGATGGAGCAGCGGGGTAGGGAGCGGAGCTGGAGGCGGGGGCTGAGCAGGCTGGGGAGGGCAGAACACCCCGGGACCCCAGAATCAAAGCGGGGAAGGCAGGCAGGGGAGGAAAGGAGCAGAAGAGAGGCCTGGCTGGCAGGATGCTGACCCTGAGCTCCGCACACCCACTCAGCACTCACAGAGCGCCTGCCGCTGCCCCGGGAAAGGCTTTGGTGGAGCATCTTTGATTCCTGCCTCCATCCCCCCACAGCGACTGGGATGGATTTCAAACCCTGCTCTATTTGAAAGTAAAATTTCCTTTTGCCAATATTTGTCTGAGGCAGTTTCTTTGAAGGAGATGCTGCTCTGCAGCGATCTCCACACTAATTACAGGAATTAGGAAAGCAATGGAGTGCAAGATCTCTTTTTTCTTCCCAAGGCTTTCCAGAAAGCTGCCTCTTCGTCACACGCCGCCGAAGTTTAAGGTTCTTTTTTAGAACTCTTGCAGGGAAATCGAATTTAATTCAGCCTGCAAGAAGCACCCTTCAATGTTCCCAGAGCACCACCCAAACAGAGCAGAGCTCTTCAAAGGCAGAAACATCTGAGGAGTCTCCTGAGGGGCAGCGCTGGGAAGAGCTGTGCGCGGTGGGAGCCGGGCTGCAGGAGCTGCGGGTGGAGAGTCCGTTCACCTGCCCATCTGTCTGTCCATCTGTCCCCCTCCTGTCCATCTGCAGCCACCCCCAGAGGAGCACAGCCATGGCCAGAGCAAGCAGGGGATCCAAAGGCACCCCCAGCTCATTCCTGCTGGGAAAGGGGCGCCGGGCGCCTGCTCCCGTTAGCAGAGGGCGCCCAGCCTGGCAAACTACCCCGGCTTTAATGGACGAGCCAGCAGAAAATATTTTGATATACGACCACGGGGTCACATGGGGCTGGCCACAGGGCTGGAGGCTCATTTCATGAGAATATTTGGCTTCATTTTCAAGTTCAGCTTGTGGAAAGTTTCTAGAGCAAGAGCCGACCGGACAGGGAAGGAGCTAAGGCTCCGCTCAGCTGCTGTGCCAAGCTCCAGGGCCCAAGGAAAGGCCACACAGCAGGAAAACAGATCCCACTGCTGGGGGCTTCTCTTACCCACACAGCCCGAAATCTCCCACCTCAGATGGAAATTCATCACTTCCCCCTGCCCTCCCCAAAGCAACCCCTGCTCCTGTGGCCCACAGGCACCGTTCTTTTCCACACACCTTAAAATACCTCCTGGAAGGACACAGATGCTTAGAAAACAAATCCTGGATTATTTAAACACAACCAGGGAAGGGATTCATAGAATATTTGAAGTTGGAAAAGACCTCCAAGATCAAGTTCAACTTTCTACATGAAATCTCTACATACACATGTATATATATATATAAATGTTAAGATATATGGCCATCAGCAACTGAGCCTCGAGTATATTTATCTGTGGAGTCCACGGAGTTTGCTGCCTGTGTTTTCCACGAGCCAGGTTTAAGGACGTTTGCCAGAGCCCTGAATCACCCTGGTTTACGGAGCTTTCTCACCACAGGCATGATCCAGGACTCCCAGGCTAAAACTGCTCTAAAAGAAACAAACACACAGACACCCTCACGACAGTCTGCACCAAAAAAATAAATAACTCATGAGATAGTTTGAAGGTTATGTCATCTGGAATCAGCCAGGCAGCAGACTGGGAATTTTAGGAGCTTTTCTCAAGCAAGAGGATGGGGGAGATAGGCAGGTTCTGGTCTAACCTGGCAGCAATCTCTGCTCCTCCTGAGCGCAAACCAACCCATCTGGGACACGGAATGAAGCACCCAACAGTCCCTGCTCCATCCCAGCTTCATCCCAGCCCCATCCCTGCTCCATCCCAGCTCCACCATTTCATTGGAGATGAAATAACCGGGCACCCTGACCCTGCCTGGAGGGCAACACTCCCAGCAGCAAAAGCCTGGGTTGGGGCCCACCCAGGGCACCTCCTGCACCAGCTCCAGCTGTCCCACCCCACTGGGAGCACGGATTCCGGGTGTAAAGCCCCCTGTCCCAGCCTGGGACCACAGCTGGGAGCGGGTCTGCTCCTCTCAGAGAGCAATTGAGATAAGGCTGTTCCGGAGCCGCTCTGAATACAAGATTTTAGCTAATCACCCAGAAATGCCATTTCTTGTTTGGCAGCCCGAAGGTCCGCCCCTGGGGCTGGCCTTGGAGATCCGAACCCAGATTAGGCAGAAGAGCAGAATTTTGGGGTCTGGGCTGAGGTCTGAGTGGCTGCAGGACGGAGGGAGACGCTTCCCCCACCCCCGGTCCCCCGCCGGGGTTCCTGCAGCCACCCGAGGGTGCCCGGCACTCACGGGGTGCTCGGGGTTCGGTGCCCCAGGGAAGGGCAGCTGGGGACACGGCGGCAGAGGAGGGTCCCCGGGGAGCCCCAGCCCTGCTCTGCTGGCCCCAGCAGCCTCTCCCAGCTCTTGGCTCGCTCCGGAGCCGCGGTGGCTCCCGGCCAGGCGGCCACAATGCGGTGGAAGGAAGAAGAAACAGCTTTGTTTTGCCCAAAGCCTCGCCATTAATCAAGCTCCCATTTCCGCGCCGCTCCACGCTCCCCACCCCGAACGCAGCCGGCAGCTCCAGCCATGGCAGAGCTCAGGTTTGCTTTGCAACTTCACCTGAACAGAGAACCAGAAAATGAAATCCAAGTGAAACAGAAACGTCTTTGCTACAGCGAGAACCACTTGGGGAACCAAGAGTCCAGGGCAGCATGGGAGCGTCTGGAGCCCCATCCCCTCCAGCCCCATCCCCTGGGAGCCCTCCTGGGCACAGCTCTCCCGCCCACGAGGAACACACGGAATCCCAGAGTCATTTAGGCTGGGAAAGACCTCCAAGATCAAGTCCAAGCTGTGCCCAACGCCCACCTTGTCCCCAGCCCAGAGCTCTGAGTGCCACCTCCAGCCCTTCCTTGGACACCTCCAGGGATGGGAATGCCAAACCTCCCTGGGCAGCCCCTTCCAGTGCCTGACCACCCTTTCCAGGAAGAAATTCCTCCTGGAATCTGTGCTCCCCTCTGAGCACAAATCACTGTTTTTCTAGTGACACACAGCAAAACAAAACACCAGCGCGTTTTCCTGGCCTTCCTCCAAATTAAAGTGGGGATGAATATCGGGGTGGGAGCAGAGCGGGTGAGAATCCAGGTCCCTCGGGGACAGGAGCACTTGAGTTATGAGCAAATGTCTTAAACAGAAGTCCCAGAGATGCCGTTTCAGAGGGACATTCCCAAAGTGGCTGCCGGGAAGGCAGGATGAGGGTGGGACCCGCTCCTGCGCCTCCGCACCTCTAATTGCCATTATTCTCCAGGAATATAAACAGGAGCCACGGAGCAGAGAGCCTGGAGAGCTCAGCAGAACAAGGGCCCGAGCGCAGGGAGAGGAACTGGAGGTCAGGCAGGTTAAGGACTCGTTTCTGGCTCAGCACAGCCCCTCTGGATGGGGACAGATGGGCAGGCAGAGCACAGCAGGCACAGCCTGCTCTCTCTGCAGTCTGTCCGGCTCCCCTGCAGAGGAACCAGCAGCATTTAAAGGTCTGCTTGCTTCCCCTCACGTGCTTTCACTTCCATGTGAATCAGCTGATAATTGCCAACTTTATCTGCATTTTTAAGAGACCATTTTTTCAAAAAAAAAAACACCCCTCCCCTCTCCTGTTTGATCCATTGCCCCTGGATCCCCGGGAATGTCCAAGGCCAGGCTGGACAGGGCTTGGAGCAGCCTGGGACAGTGGAAGGTGTCCCTGCCGTGGGATGGAGGAGCTTTAAGGCCTTTCCAAACCAAAGCAGCCTGGGGTTCCATTATCCTGGGATGCTGCACCTGGATTGGGGATGGGGAGGGACTTCAGTAGAGCACAGGGACAGAGCCATGGGAGGAGGGTGCGGCATCACCCCAGTCCCACGGCTCTGCTGTGCTGTCCCCCTGCCCCACAGCTCCCTCCCGGCCACTTGGGGAAGCCCCTGATGGAAACAGTAATATTTGAGATTTCTCTCATTTTCAGGCATGGAAAGAGAAATGCTCAGCCTTAACTGGGATGCTTAATGAAGATTTATTCCAGTCCTGCAAATCAAAATCATGTGGGAATAACCACTCTTCCTTGGAGTAACTGGGTTATTTTTTCATGACCACTAGACCTTAGATCTGCTCCTCATTTCTTTCCATACCCACAGAGGGCAAGAAATAGCCATACTTGGGCAGTGAGAAAATGAAATTAAATGCAAATAGACATGCACTGACTAAATCTGAGTTTCCCAAGGTTATTATTTCCCTAAATGCCAAGTCCCCGGGGTGAAGGAGGGGCAGGATCAGCCTGAGCCAGGGCTGGCAGAGTGGGGGCTCAGCCTGGCCCATGGCCCCCGTGCCACCGGTGCCCTGAGCCTGAGGGCGAGGATGGGCACCAGCACTGGGAGCACTGACAGGCCTGGAGCACGATGAACATGGGAAGGGAGGGTAAATGGGGTGATCTCCTTGGCTGGAACCACCCAGTGCCATCCAGGGACACTTTCCACCATCCCAGGCTGCTCCCAGCCCCAATGTCCAGCCTGGCCTTGGGCACTGCCAGGGATCCAGGGGCAGCCACAGCTGCTTTGGGAATTCCAGCCCACACCTGTGCTGGGAACACGGAGCTTTCTGCTCTGCCACGTTTCCTAAGGAAGATGCTTCCTGCAGGGGCAGGATAACGACACCCGACAGGACACAGAAACCAGCGGGACACAGAATCCTGACGGGACACAGAAACCAGTGGGACACAGAATCCTGAGGGGACACAGAAACCAGTGGGGCACAGAATCCTGAGGGGACACAGAAACCAGTGGGACACAGAATCCTGAGGGGACACAGAAACCAGTGGGACACAGGATCCTGAGGGGACACAGGATCCTGATGGGACACAGAAACCAGTGGGACACAGGATCCTGATGGGACACAGACACCCAGCACTGCCTTGGACACAAATCCCCGCCCAGGGCTTCGTGGCCCCGGTCCCCGGGCAGCCGCAGTGACAGCTCCTGGCACAGGACAGCAGCTGACTCACCCAGTACAACTCCTGCCCAGAGCAGTTTTTCCATAAAAATAAACCCAGCCCCAATAAATAAATGCATTCCCATCGTAAAAGCCCGATTGGTGGCTGGGAAGGAAGAGCCTGAGCCCTGCAGCAAAACAGTTTCCCTCTGGACTGGCGGCTCTGGCCTGTGCCCCAGGGAAAGCTCGTCAGAAGGAGCCCGTGTCCCTGGGGAGGGGGACAGGGGGACCAGCACGAGGTGGGAGCACCTCAGCCCCAGCACAGCCACCGCTGCAGCAGGGGCTGGGAAGCGGCGACATTCACTCACGAGGGGGATTTAGGAACTGGCACCGCTCCCGGCCGAGCAGACCTGGGGGACACACGAGCATTTAGCAGGGAGCCAAGGGCTTTTGTAAACAGAAGCTCAAACAAACATCTCTCGTTTCACAGATGGTGCTCACAATTTACAGCTGGCACATCTAAAGGCCACCTTGGACACATCGGTGCTCAGGGCCACAAACAGGACACAAGAAACGCCACAGGCCTGCAGGCCTCGACATTTGCACTGCGAGGAGCCGCCACTGACACCCACAGGAGTCACTTCCCCAGGAACATCAGTGGGACTCCTTAGCAGGAAAGAAGAACATCAGAAAGACCCAACTCCTTCCTCTGCAGCTTCTCAGTCTGGGTGAGCACCGGCTCCCAGCTCAGCGCTCATGGGGGCTGCCAGCAGAGTCAGCCCCTCCTGAACAGCTCCCCAGCACAAGGGGCCTGGTCCACAGCTCAAAATTACAGCAAGAACACAAGAAAAACCCCAAAGTCCTGGAGCAGGGCTCAGGGATAGGTCTCACAGAGGTTTTGGTAGTGTTTGAAGGAGCACAAACCCCAAGGCACCTCCAGCCCCTGCCCATGGCCACAGATCCTCACGGTGGGCCCGGTAATGCCAGGGGAGCACCAGAACCCCGCAGGGCAGCACCAGATGCCCCAGCCCGGGGCAGAGTGCCCCAGCCCGGGGCTGCCTGCAGAGCCCGCACCGCTCAGCTGCCAGCACAAACAGAAGGGGCTTTATGGAGACACTACTTGGGGACAGAGCCGCCGGACACTGGCACCATTCAGACACCCTGCCCCGAGCCGGCCGCAGCCACGGGGCAGGGCTGGGCACAGACCCGCTGCTGGCAGCCTCCTCACTCTCCTCATCCTCACCTCTGCAAACCCAGCCCCACCGAGGGCAGAACTCCACAGAGCTTTCAAAACCTCGGGCACGGCCTCTGCCCCTGGGCAAGCAGGGGGGTGACATCAACACTTAGAATAAAATCAAGGCAGATGCTTCAGTTCTCATTGGATTATTGGGTTAAAGACATTTGATTTCAATATTTGGGGTCACAGAGGATATTTGCCCTGTGGTATTAGCCCCCTTAGGATCCATTTTTCCAACCTTTAGCTCAACACAGACCAAAACGCCGCATGTTCCTGCTTGTGCAGGAATTATTCCAGAATCCCTGGACTTGTGGAAAAGCACCAAATGCCACCAGCACTGTCAGAGGCATGAGCTGCCAGAGCTGTCCTGCTCAGCCCTGTTTCACCTCACAGAACTAAAGGCTCCTTAGCTGGCACAAGCACCTGGTTGAGTGCCAGCCTGCTCACCTAATCCCTCGGGAACAGCACGGCGCCTCCGCTCCCCAGAGCCTCACACAGCTTTAACCAAGTTATTCTGCTGAATTTCCTTAAAACTTCTCTTAAAAAAGAAATCATCAGGAAGAGGCAACTCTTGAAAAACTGTGAATTTGGCAATCGATCCCTGTAAGGTGCCAGCAAGACCCGGGCTCACAAACCCCATTCTGTGATAAGCCACACCATCCTTTTCGCCCTTGAAGGATAAACTAAAGCCATCCTGCCGGGGGAACGGGCTGTGACTGACTCCAGAGCTTCAACCAGAGAGAAGCATCTTTGCTCTGCGTGTGCCACATGCAAAGCACAACCTTGGTTTGAAGTGTCCTACCTTTGGTGGGCTCGCTGAGGAGCGGCCGCTGCGGTGCTGGTGCAGCTCGGGGTTTAGAGGCAGCAGTGATGATGGAAGCAGAGCAGATGGCGAAGCTGGATGGAGCCTGTGCCTGTCCCACACTTACCTTCCTGCCGGGGAGAGCCATCCCGAATGCTGGAGTGGGAGCTGCACCCCAGAGCCCGAACCCAACCCAGCCCAGGCAATGGTGTCACCGCGTCCACAGCACAGCCCCGTGGCACCCAGCCATGCCAGGAACGGCCCTGAATGCCCACAGGGCGTGGGGACTGCTTCAGATGAGTGGGAACTG
This sequence comes from Pomatostomus ruficeps, assembly GCA_013400735.1. Classification (NCBI taxonomy): domain Eukaryota; kingdom Metazoa; phylum Chordata; class Aves; order Passeriformes; family Timaliidae; genus Pomatostomus; species Pomatostomus ruficeps. Next base: position 8,206 of record VYZT01005451.1, on the reverse strand, counting down.
GAAGTGTCAGGGGCTGTGAGAGGACAGGAGTGGGGCAAGGATGGTGTCCCCAAACTGGGAGGTACCAGCTGCCCAGCAGTGCCGGGGGAAAGGGCTTAGTCTCCCAGAGATCGGGGTAGATGGAGGAAAGGGCTTCGTCTCCCAGAGATCGGGGCAGATGGGGGAAAGGGCTTCATCCCCCAGAGACTGGAGCAGATCCGCACGTGACGGGGAGGGAGGTTCTGTGGGAAAATGCTGCAGGGCCTGGCCGGAAGGAAATTCCCCCAGCGGAGCCGCCATCGCGCGAGGGCTCCGCCGTGGCAAGTTCAGGGACTTCATAAATAACTCGGCCGTCCCCGGGGAGGCTTTGCTAAGGTCACTGTGTTTTCCCTTGAACTTTCCAGATGAAGGAAGCAATAGCAGAAGCAACAGCACAGATTTGGCTGGAGATCAACTGTACTGACAACAGTCACAGGATTGAACTGAGAAGAAAAGTCCTTTGTGTGGGCTGGAGTTATCACCAGATGGGCCGGGCAGCACTGGGGAGTTCTGTTAAAAATCTTCCACATGGGCAGAACCATCAGAGCGGGAACCGACGGCAGACACAACCCACAGTAACCAATTCCACCGCTCAGACCCAGTTAAAAATGCAGGGCGCGTGTTTGGTGCCCATTAAAAATTAAAACGTTCAATTGTATTCTTCAGCAAACTGCTGAGATTGAGAGTAAGAAACAACTCTGATTAAAGATTAAGGATGGAGAGTCTGTAAAACACTAATTACCATTGTACTTACAGGGAATTGGGCCTGTTGGGCTTAATTACTTCTAGTTCAAGATCGCTCGAGTTCAGGCTGGGCTGGGGAGCGCTGTTGGAGTTGAGGAAGCTGTTTACGTTTGAAGAGATTACGGATTCCAGGCTGGAGTTGATGATGCTGTTCCTGTTCTCCTCTAAAAAACACCAAAACCCAAGAATCATCAGCTGCCACTGCAGACAAAGTGAAGAGCAAATGGCTGTGAAGGCCCCGAGCGTTCCCAGGAAACCCCGTCCCAGTGCAAACAGGGACATCTCCCCAGAGCTCTGTTACAGACACATCATCCACTAAATCACAGGAAATACCAGGTACTCTTTGGCTCTTCTGGGTGTAAGATGCAGCTGCATTTAAACAAACACCACTTTTAGCAGGAAAATACACACTTTTCTCAATGTATTAATATTTTACGTTCCCAAAAGCATCCAAAATGCCCCAACCTGAAAAAAACCGAAATGTAAACCATGCACAGGAATGGATTGGTGTGACTGAGATCAGCTCCCAAGGGACAGAGCAGGACAACACCTTAGATCAGGACCAGGGCAGATCACCCAGATAAAGCTGCTTCAGGCTCATATTTGACACCAGCTGCTGTCTCTCTTTCCTGGTCGGGTCTAAAGGGGAAGGGGATGGGGCTCAGCTCCGTTTTGGCTCAGCTCTTCCGAAAGGCAGAGCAGCAGTGGAGCAGGAGTTTGCCTTGGATGTGATCCGGAGTGGGATGTGCTGGGGAGGTGCTGCCATTGCTCTGCTGGCACTCCAGAGAGGCTGAGGGTTGGGAATAAGCTCCATAATCCTGGCAGATCAGTGGGATTGTCCCTCTGATCTCCCGAGCAGCCTCCAGCACGCCCGGAGTCCCCGGCAGCCGCAGGACCGCGAGCGCCTCAGCTGATGGGGAAGGGAGATCATGGCAGAACCTGAAACTCCTGCTCTGCTCTGTTTCCTCCTTTGTGAGAGGCTGAGACTGTGCTTTGCTGCATGTTTTTGAAAGCTTACACAGAGGATTCTTCACTGGAAGATTTAATTTTGTTTTACAGCTATGAGGGCAGAGCTGCCTATCAGCTCAAGAGCATTTCCAGCACAGAGGGCAGAAAAGCCTTCACCCCTTCCCCAAACTGGGTATCTTGAGTGGAATTCAGGCAGCAGAGCCACCGGAGCCTCCCCAGAGCCTTCTCCCCAAGAACACGGTGCCAGACCAGGGCTGTGCCTGATAACCGAGCCAGGGCACTTTGGTGACAGTGACCCCAGGAGCAGAGAGGGGATGACAAAAGAACTGATTAAAAAAAAAAAAAATGGTGTTTGCTGTGTTGGTGACACTTGTGTCACAAGAGCCACTCCCTGGGTCAGATGTGGACCAAAACAATGTAAATGTTTAACAACAAAATAATCGCTATAATCACAGATTAATCGTGGTTATCTAATCTGCTCCCTGTCTGCTGAATGTGATAATTTCTGACTTACACCCAGCTTGGTCTGATGGATGCCAGTGAAACTGTCAGAAAGATACTGGGCTTTGATGAACAGATTGCAAGTGATGGAAAATCCACCATCCCACTCCACTTCTCTTTATGTCAAACTGCTCCCAGTCTTAAAAAATGTGCACCCCGCTCCCATTTTGAATGTTTACAGCTTCAATTTCAACTTTCAGTTTCTACAGTGCTCAGCTTAGGCTGCTGCCTAAGCCCTTGTGCTTCACCCTGACCTAAGAGCCTTGGTCTGTCTCCAGACCAGCAAGAAAGGAAAGGAAGAAGAAAAGAAGAGGAAAAAAACCTCACATATTTCTCAAGCAGGGAAGGCAAACACTGAATAAAACAGTAGTGGCTTCCCAAAGACACAGGAGGTTTTAGACTGTCAGGAGGAAATCTAAGAAAATGTTGCTTCACATGGGAATAAACAAATGCAGAAATAAAGAAATGAGCTCAGTTCCTCACCCAGGCACAGGGGGATGGCCCATGGAGGCTCCGGCACCCGGCGAGCCCGGAGGCTGACAAGGCACTGCTTAGTTAGCAGCAAATAAATTACTGGGGCTGAAAGTTCTCAAAAGCAGCATCTGATATTTGAGGCTTCACCGAGAGTCGTCCCACACCATTTCCAGAGCACGCTCTGGGGCCACCGCCGCTTCCTCAAACCCACGCGGATCTTTCCGACACCCTCCGGCAGGAGAGTGCCTGGTAATTAACAGTAACTTAATCAGACAAACCCACGTGTGCTGAGAGCCAGCAAAGTCCACAGCGACCGCTCCGTCCCCCCGGGGAGCTGCTGTCCCCAGCCCTCCCCTGCTCCCTGCTCCACTTGTGCCTGTCCTGCTCACCGGGAGACTCTCCCGCGTTTTTACCAAACTGGGAGCGCTCCCTGTGTGCAGCTGCCTGGCTCCGGGAGCACGTGGGCAGGAAGGACCAACGGGCTGGGAGCCGGGTTTGCCCTGTAACATGAAACAACAGCCTGAGCAGACACATTTCTGCCACCCCACCAGCACGGCTGGGGCCTTGGCTCCGTCACCCAAATATCTGGAGCATCAATTAGTGACAGAAATGGAAAGATGAGCTCCAGCATTTTTAAACTGCCATGGCACATAATCCTCAGGAAAATGCCGAACCTCCCGGCCGAGTTTTCCTGTCTGTAAAAGGCAAAGTGCCCGAGGGCACCCCACGAGGGCCGCGTTTCGGGGTGGCCGCCCTTGCCGCAGGTGTGGCACCCAGCTGATGGCAGCTGATGGCAGCGATGACGGGTCCAGGAATATGAGAAGGGGACACGCAGGGGCCCGCCAGGTGGGCAGGGGACAGCAACACTTTATCCCGTGCTGAGGCAGCCTCATGTCGAGCCCCGGTTAAGGGCCTGGATGCCAGCAGAGATTCCTCTCCCCTCCAACGCGACGGAGCAGGAAACCGAAGCCTGACCCTCTTATGGGATCACCCCTTCCCCTGAGAGCAGGAAAACCGCACGGGAATGGCACGGGAATGACAGCCTGGTAGGCACGATTAGGACAAAGCTGCAGGGCGGGGAGGCACTCACGCTTCTCGTTGGGCTGGGCCGTGTGGAAGAGCGTCAGCGGGCGCTCGCTGCATGAGGGAGGCTTCGACTCCGTGCTCTTCTTGCGGGATAACAGCAGCTGTGAGTTCGACGCCGGCGCCTCTGGCACCGTGTTAAATATCTGTTAAAAATAATAAACAAGTTGTTCTCTGGCATCGCCCCGTGCAGCAGGACAGCTGCCCACCTGCCTGGGCTGCAGCGCTCCGCAGCGCGGCCTCTGAGCACCGCAGGCACTCAGCAGGGCAGCGTTTTGGGTACAGACTCCTAAATTCCACATTCCCACTCTGTCTGCACTGCTCTGTTTTGCACCCAAGATGGACACCGCAAGCTGTGAAGAGCCCTGAGTTTTTTGGGGTGCAGGTGATGAAGAGCGGCCCAGACAGACCAGCCAGCGTCCTCCCTGTGCCCCACAGCGTGACCCCGGCACCCGCGCTCCCACGGCTGCCGAACGGCTTGGGAAAGGCTTTGCAACTCCCAGGCACAGCTGTCAGAAAACTGAGTAATCACATTTTTCTCAAGGGGATGAGATTTTAAAACTGCACGAACCCAAAGCGCAGCAGCCTTGCTGGTTGCTGGTATTTGGTTATGCACTGCTCCTTTTCCAGACGAGCTCTCCCAGAGTCTCCCTCCATTGCTGGAGGCCACCAAACCCATTCCTCAGTGTCTGTCCTGCTCTAGCTGCCCCTGCCAGACAGACAACGGCCATGGCCAGCCTTTCCCAACAGGAAAAGCACATGCTGGCACCGCTCGCTGTTCGAGAAATAACTGGATGTGGACTTAGAGCCAGGGCAAGCTCGTTTCTCCTTCTGCCTTTGCCACCCAAATGCACAAATTTGATCCTCCTTTCCAACCAAAACCAGACTAACAAAAGAGCATAACCAGGGACCTGGCTGAATTCAGAAGAAAATGGTATTTTTTAGCACATGCAGCCAGGACCATGGCCCCACCGAGCCACCACTGCTGCACCGACAATGGGGAACATCCACGGCCAACAGACACAGATGCATCAGGATTCAGATCAGCGCTGTGGATAAAGCCAGTACTTGGATAAACCTGGGTTTAGTCAGCCAAGCAGGAGCCAGCCGAGGTGTGCATCCCACACAGGTTTGCTTCAGCGCTCGTCTCTCTCGAAACCAAGGACAAAGTCCCATTAAACAGTGGGAGGGGGGAGAAAGGGAATGTCTGTGGTGGAGACGGGGACGTGCTGACTCACGCTGGGATGACCATAAACAAGGCTGGCCACCAGCAGCACTGGTTACACAACCACAGCCCGAGAACGGGGGGCCAGCTGCCCCCTCCCCACACAGCCCCAGCGCTGGCCGTGGGGAGAGGGGGGCCTGGCAGAGGGGGCCGCCATGGGCAGAGAGAGACCAACCCCTTTCCATGAACTACTGGCACGAAAGAGGCAAGGGAAGCCGTTACCTTCTCATGGTTTTCTATTAAAATTTCAATCACGATGTTCTGGAATTTGATGTCCATAATGGCAGCGACTGTTTCCTCCTGAGGTCGAAGCAGCGTCGGCCCAAACACCACACCCAGATTAGCAACAGTCATCAGGTTCTGCTTGTGATTATCTGCAACTCTGGGGAAAAAAGGGGAAAGAAAATGAAGTAGGTGATGGAACTAATCCACAGGGAACCCCCTCCCTGCCCTCCCTGCCTCGTGGCTGGCACAAGGCTTACAACGCTGTTTACATTTTTCACGCTCCTGGTGAGCTCCTTGAAGGCTCAGCCATGTGGAAAAGTACAAATTTAACTGTTGTGCTCCTGGAGACCTTTCAGCCTTCGTGAATTGACTAATCCCATAAAACCTCAACCCCACGCCAGCCACTGAGCCCCATGCTGCAAACCACTCCCAGGAAAACATCTTGAATCATTAATGCTTAAAACCCTTCTGAAAACAAATTGTTGGACCTCTGACACACGCTGCTCTCCAACTCAATGAGTGACCTCATCTGTTCCAAAGGCCAATTCCTTCCCAGCCATTCCAGCACCAGAGGTCAGTTCCAGCCAGCCCAGCCGGGAGGCCGGGACGGGGATTTGCACGGGGAACCCCCCGAGATGGGGACACAGGGACAGCTGAGCCTTCCTCCTTGGCACCTCCACCTCTTCCAGTTCACAAGAGGGCACAGAGCAGCTCAGCAAAGCGAAGCAGCTCCCACTGGGGATGTGGCACCCTGGTTATGGAGTTCGAGGGGTTACCCTGGAGCAGCTCCAGCTGGCACCTGCTCCTAGAGGTGCAGAGCCCCAGCAGCCCCGATGGGACACGTCCTGTGCTCTGCCTCACCCCGAGGGGACACTGCAGTGGGGACACTGCAACAGGGACACTGCAACGGGGACACAGCCAGGCAGGCGCCCCTCAGCCGTGTCGGGCTGCAGGTGTGGGGCTGCTCCAGGCGAGCCGGGGCTGAGCCCTGCCTGAGCCCTGGCTGAGGAGTCCAGNCTCAGCCGTGTCGGGCTGCAGGTGCGGGGCTGCTCCAGGTGAGCCCGGGCTGAGCCCTGGCTGAGGAGTCCGGCCGGAGCTCGCCGGACACCCTGGGCTCCGCTGAGTCACCGGGGACACGCGTGTGGCCGGTACTGGAGCTCGCCGGACACCCTGGGCTCCGCTGAGTCACCGGGGACACGCGTGTGGCCGGTACTGGAGCTCGCCGGACAGCCTGGGCTCCGCTGAGTCACTGGGGACACGCGCGTGGCCGGTACCGGAGCTCGCCGGACAGCCTGGGCTCCGCTGAGTCACTGGGGACACGCGCGTGCCCAGGACCTGCAGCCCCGCCACCGGGAGCCTTTCTTGTGGTTTGCTCCTGACCTCTTCAACCAGGAAACGCGGTGGCTGCAGGCTGCGTGCTCACACAGGGGGTTTCAGCGTCTTTTCCTTCGCTCTTCCTCTCCCGTTTCCCTGGACAAATGCAGCAGGCCAGCCCAGAGTGAGGCTCAGACTCACTCGCTGGACTGACCCTGAAATTTATTGCTGTGACCTTCTGCTATTGATCTTGGGGCCAAGACATTCGTGTGCAAGCTCAGCGTATTTCAGCGCACTGTAAGCCCAGGCTGGCTTAAAGGGAAAGATGCTTTCCATCCTTTTCCATCCAAACCTCCCCTGGACCAGCGCAGAACTCATCTCTGCATACAGCTCCTCAGGCAGCAAACAGGAACCTCCTCTCAAGGGGGCTCAGGGACCCAGGGCTGCTGGCTTAGCTCCCCCAACAGCAACGTCAGCCCTGCTCACTGCCCGGGCAAGGAGCCTCAGCCTGGCACACGTTACATCCCTGGGGAGCAGGCAGAGCCGTCCCCTCCGCTTGGGATCCAGCCTCAGAGCAGGGAGGTCCTGGCCACAGCCCTTGGGAGCGGCGGGACCTCCCTCCTACCCGTAACTACCCACACTGCCAGGAAGCTCTGAATATTTCATCACCAGCCTGCGGGAAATCTGCGGTGTGAGTGAACGCCCGGGGGACAGGGGCTGCCCCGGGGACGGGCCCTGGCACACAGGTGAGAGCCTTGCCAGAGGGGACGTGCTGCCCACACTGCCACCGGCCAGGCTGGCCATCCCCATCCATCCCTGGGCGGGCACAGAGCCTCTCCCCAGCCCCATCCCCATCCATCCCTGGGCGGGCACAGAGCCTCTCCCCAGCCCCATCCCCATCCATCCCTGGGCGGGCACAGAGCCTCTCCCCAGCCCCATCCCCATCCCCACCACAGCCAAGAGCTCCCCAAGTTGGAGGGCAAAACAAACTCTCCTTAGGGAGCCACAACCTCATGGAGCAGCAGAAAAGGCAGAAGAAGTCCAGTAAGAACCATTATACACTACATAACACTTGTATGGAGATTCAGACCTTCTCCCCACTCACAAATCCCAGTGATGTTTTTGCATTGCAAAACTGCATTTCAGACACACGTTCACGTGCTCCTAATTGGACATGGCAAAACGCAGCTGCAGCTCAAATGGCTTTGAAAAGCACTAATAAAATAATAATTTTAATGATCTTCTGTGGTTAGTAAAACAATGTTCATTTATAAAAAAAAAAACAACCGAATTGATCTAAGTCGCACAAAATTAGGTGCCTCCATTTCTCATTACCGTTACCATGTCCTACATCATTCTAATAAATTGCACTGTCACCAGCTCATTACAGGGAGGCAGCTGAGCGTGGTCCTGGTAATTATTTCAGACTGGGCTATTAATGGCTTCCCAGGCAGGCCATGGTCCCAAAGCCCTGGGCATGGACCTGCCCAGGGACTGCCCACTCACCCCCAGCAGGGTGCTGGCCCTCACCTCCACCACCAAACGCCTCCTCACTGCGCTTTCCTTTGCCTCAGGAAGCGCAGTGAGGAGCTGCTCTGCGCCGTGCAATCCGGCTCCTTTCTGGAATAAACCCCAGCAGCACAGGAGCTCCTG
>VYZT01005444.1:0-10058 GCA_013400735.1 Pomatostomus ruficeps | reverse complement strand
CCTTCTCCTGGACGCACAAACCTGCCTCCCCAGCCCAAAGCAGGCGCTGGAGACAAGGCCACAGCTCATTAATCTTTTCCAGCCCTGACATTCCTCGAATGCCTTATTTACATGTTCCTGCAGAAAAAGGAGAAAATAGGCATTTGGTGCATCCTTGACAAAAAGAGGTTTTAATAGGATTCAGAAAGGTTTAAACATATTCCCCACGCAGGATTGGGCTGTGTTTTATGGAGAAGTCAGATCCCAAGGGTGTGTAATTCCTGCCTCCCAGAAAGCAGCTGCCTCAGGCTTCCAAGAAAACATTACCTTGTGATTTGCAGAGGATGAATTTTATGGGGTTTTTGTGAAGTGACCTAGAAAAGGCTGTGAGGCTCCACTTATCTCTGGATACCTAAACAAGGATGTGATGCTCAGCTGCCAGATAAGGGTTTGCTTCAGCGCTTCATTGATTTGCAGTGGCTCAAACAGAGCTGCTTGGTTTGTGAGTCAACATTTCACAACATTTGGGTGCAGGACCTGACTCCCAACCTCCCTGACAAAGTTGTTTATGGAAAGGAAGAGATGCTTGCAAGACTGGAGTTCACCTGATACACCAATTTATAAACGGGATCTTTCCGTGCCCTTCTAACTGCAATAATCCCATCTGCACTTTGCCAGCCGAGAGGAAGGTGTGAATGCTGAGGAACGGGCAAAGGATGGGATGGTTTCGCTGCACTACTGCGATCTTGCTAAATTAACCTCACATCCTTGTGCCTCCTATTCCTGCTTGTGAAACTGGAGGGAACTAAAACCTCATTTCTTCCACGGTGCGGTTATTCTGCCCGTTCAGATGATAACTTTTCAAGACAGGACGATGCAAAGCAAAACCCATGAAGAATAATCAAGAAATAATCAATGTCATGCATTTTTTGGCATCAGTTTGCAAAAGTGATTTGGTGGTTATAAATTGCTGTGGGCCCATGGCAAGAATTGCAGAGGACCCTGGTTTTCAGAAATGAGGAAAAATCTGCTTTTTGATGAAGAATTTACAGATGATCAGTGAGTTAAATCATCTTTTATTTCCCAAAGAAAAAAAAAAGATGAACTAAAATCCTGAAGTGTCTTATTTTCAGTAATGGGAAAATAAATCACGGCAAGAGTTATTAATCTGAGACATGCATGATTAAAACAAATTTGGGAAGACAAAAGGAAGAAACACAGAGACAGTTACGGTTTGGTTAAAACAGCAGAGCTCATATTACCCATCCCATGCCCTGAGCTGAGCTCAGCAATAAACCTGGGGCTTGGGTTGAGAAAGAAGGACATTTTCCTTTTCTGACTCAGGTGTGTTCATAAAGAAAAAATTATGTTTGGCTTGGGAATGACTTATTTCTGGTGTGTTCAGTAAATTCTTCCAGGTTGCCAGCTGAAGTGCTGGGGATCACGTGGGAAGGCTCATTACTTGACCGGTAATATGGACGTGAAAAGATCCATAACTGATTGATGTCAGCTTCCCCCCAATTTCCACTTAAGCAACACTTTAAACTAGGTCAGAGCATTAATTAACTTTTGTATGAAATCTCTCCTCAGCCCATCCAGCCTCCCATTGGCCGGTTAATTAAAATCAGCACCATTATTTGGCTGCTACTTTGCAGCGAGAAAAAGAAAAAGCTGGTAATTATCCACTGGGGGAATAAATTAATTAGGTTACTATGTCTTAATGCTCAGCAGCTCTCTTGTAGCTGGAAGGCAGAGTCCTTTCTGTCCTGCCTGGGTTTCTGGAAGGTAACTGGGTCACAGGAACATGTGCCTTGGCTTCAGCCTTCGCTGTACTTCCGTTCGGCAAACCTTTGTTGAAGATAATCTCCTTAAAACAGAGGCTGTTTCTTCCCGCTTTCTCGTAGGAAACTGGCTCCCTGAGCACCTTACAAGGACCTTGGAAAAGTTTGGCTTCACGTTGGCGATGAGCTGGGCTTTGCATTCGGGGACAGCTCTCAGAAAGCCAGGTGTGGTTTGTCATGAGGCTGGCTGGCCACCCGCTGAGGCTCCTGCTCAGGTGTGCCCTGTGGAATACGTGGGATTCGGCTGTGGACGGTCAGGACAAACAGCAACAGAGATCTCTGTATTTGGGGTTTAGATCATGAGGTTTATTGCAGAAGGCGTGGGGGAAGAAAGACTTGCCAGGAGCTGCCGGACGCAGCTCCAGGCAGGTCAGAGAAGTCTGAGAGCAGGCAGGAGAGAGAGATGAAAAGGTGGAGAAGTGAGGAAGAAGAGTGAGGAGAATGGAATCCAGAATGAGGGTTGTGCCCGTTTACAATACAATAAATCATCTTCTGTGTTGAATATTCTAATTTCCATTGACCAGTCTAGAATAAGCTACAAATCTTACAACATTTGCCTACAGCCTATAAGAATCATCACATTAGCCTATGGCGTTACACTTTAAACTCTAAAAGTTGCTTTTTGGACCCTCTGATGGGTTTGCAGGGTCTTCTCCGAGCCTTGGACCTGTTTGCAAGCTGAAGGCATTGTTCAATCAAATGGAGATTACTTCCAGACATACCATTGTCTTCCAGTTGTTCAGTAACTGGGGCTGGGTAACTCAAAGCTTGTTTCCATTTCAATCTCACCTATAGTTTTTGCCAGGTAATCATATCCATACGGTTTCCCTATCCCATCTTCCCCAACAGTGCCCCAGATGTAAATCACTCACAGATATTGTCCCATCGAGCTCACACCCATCTTACCTCACCGCTGGGGAACCGGCAGCTTCTCTGCAGAGATATTTCAGCAAGGGTCTGATTCCTGTTTTGGGATAGGTCTGTGCCACTCAACTGGCAAAAAAGCTCTGATGATCACCAGCTCTTTAAAAGAGCATCTAGCACCAATAAAATGTCACTTATCTCCTGACTGGTGAATTTATGCTATGGCAATGCAATTTCATGCTCTGGATGTACGAGGAAGAGCTGAAGAGATCAAACACGATAATTGCCAAGGCAGTAAAATTCAATGGACCGTGGCAAGCAGATAGGCTGAACGAGGGATTGAAAGGACAGAGGTTCTGCCCCAGGTGGCCACCAGAATGGTTCCCCTGCAACTGAGGGAACTTGCCTGTGTTGCACCAGAGAACTCCTGGTGTTTGAAGCCGTGCATTTCGTGCTGACAATACACTCAGTCCTAAAACCAAGCACCATTTTGTCAGTTCTTCACACCACACTGGCAGCATCCATAGGGATGTGCCTTTGTGCAGCATCCCTGAGACTGAGTGCCACAAACTTGCAATCAAATCCCTTATTTTGCAAAACCTTTCCTGCTGATAACTGAATTCCTAGTGCCGACAGTCTTTCTTCCTCCTCTGTAGGGAAAATTGCTGTCAGTTTTTCCTCGTTCCCCATGGTTCCTTTGCTATCTCTATCCAAGATTCTGCTGTTGTCAGAAGTGCCCGATGCAGTCCAGTATTTTGTCTGGAAAAATAATAAAGTCGTGTCTATTCTTTGCAATCTGAGTGTGATTAAAGACAAATGAGGCTCCTTCCAAACTCTCAGCTCTCATGAACTCTTCACCTGGTTCCAATTATAAGACTTTGTCTCCCAGATTTTATCTGTGTCTATCTAAAGTTTATCTGCAGTTTGTGCAAGAGGCAATCACACCATGAGATAAAGACGACAATGATTACACATTTTAGAAGGAAAAAACAATTATAAAACATTGATTGTCCTAGAATTTGTTCTCTTAACACAATAATTGGAAGGCAGTGTCTGATATAAACAATGACAATTACTTCCTCTTGCCTTTTGAATTCTGGCAATTGCAGTAAAAGAGGTATTTTACTGCTCATAAAGCAGTTTACCGTTCATAAAGCAGTGCACAGTAGTTTACTGTTCATAAAGAAGCTTTGCACACTGAGATACAAAGCTAAAATAGAGTTAAGATCTAAAATCTTCTTAATTTGAAAGGATACACAGTTATATTGGCCCTGTAGGTTTTGCTGAGCTGGGATGAGGACTGGTTCCTTTCCTGTCCCCCGTGCCAGCCTCTAGGATGTTCCCAACCCTTGTCCTCCTTTAAAGAGGCATTCGTTGGGAAAGTCACTGATTCAGTGATGGATACAGATGCTGCATGAGGCCTTTAGCAAATAAAAAATCACTTCTTGAGCTGGGGACAGCTGAGTGGAGTGCAAGGGACTCGTGCACATGCTTTCCAGCGAATAATTTATTCCCATAAATAATCCCCCATTGTGCAAACAGTCCTACTGACCACAGAGATTACAATCCAATTAAGGGCAGGAGGATGAAACCCCGAGATAAGATGCAGAGTAAACCAAGTATGATATTACAGCTGTTACTGAATGTTTACAAATAGGCAGATAATGAAGTCAGGATGGCCACGAGTCACGAAGCTTCACTGCTTCCCGAGCTCCTGAGCAGAGCTGTTCTCAGTGCAAAGCCAGGGTGCCATTTTTAAATACAGCTCCTGTCCCTAAGCTGAGGCTGTGACCTATCTGTGACTGGGCAGCTAAAGGTCACAGTGTCACCCAGGGTGTAAACTTTCAACAGGAGCTCAGTGGTTTCTGTTCAAGTCACTCTCCCTGCTATCCTCTCAGCTAGTGACAATTTTGCTTTATTTTATAACATGCTTAATTTATTTTGCCCAGTAGCCCGAGAAAAAAATCAAGGTTTACTTATCTAGGCAGCGTGTTTATGTTTTCCTACTCTCCAGTACATTCTGAATCCATACACTGGTTTTGGGCTATACTGACAAAGGGGCAAGGCCATGGGAAAATTCATCATGAGTGTGTCCCTTGTCATTTGCAAGCCAGATTCCCGGCACCTGTAGTGATGCAGGATTTGCTGGCTATCTTTATTCCTATTTTAATCCTACTGTATTAAAATATCTATTTTATTATGCCACTTGTTCTTGAGGTTTTCTTACTGAGATCTGGAAGAGTCATGCACCATCTTGTCCCCTTAACCCTCTCAGGGGTGCAGAACAGGATCTTGGGCACGTAGGACAGAAGGTGCACAGGCAGGACAGGAGAGGCAGCACAAAACCTGCAGCACAAAATTAATCTTTAGAACACACAAATGGGAAAGAGATGCTGACAAAAAACTTTTCAACTCCAGAATCTGTAATGTTTCATTTTAAAACATTTTTTAAAGGTGCTGCAACTCAGTTGATAAATATAAAACCATCTCTGAGCAGTGCAAGTGTTCTGTGCAAGTGCATCAGTTGGAAAAACAAGATATCTTTGTTTTGTTTCCACGGTAGTTTGAAAAATGCTTTCCTTGTTGAAACAGAAAGGATTTTCTGAATACTTATTTTTGCAGAAACATCTGCTGTGTGGGAAGTTATTTGACCAAAAAGCCATACCTCTTTATTTATATTAGAAAATATTAAATGTCTGGAGCATGTTGCAAAACAAAGCGAAGAGAAATAAACAGGAAATGAGTGACTGAGTAGTCACAACATTTTAAGGTCAGTTCCCCTTGCTTTGGATTTAAGTTGTACTCTTTCCCAATGTGTATTTTTGAAGGAATTTTCTCTCTCTCTCTTTTTTTTTTTTTTCTTTTTTTTTGGTGACTCCTTCTTTTCCTTTCCTGCTTTAATTGAATTATTCCCTTTGGTCCTCTAGAGGGTTTGAAAACAAATAAACTTTATTTCTCCTTCACACTGGGTGTGATAATCCCTTTGCACAAGTCACAAACTGCGCTTCAGAATATGTCCAACCCTGGTTCATTTACTGTCTTTTCAATTACTTTGATTTGGTTCAGCCTGATCTTTGTGTGGCTCAGGATCCTTTGCAGAAGATCCACGGGATAAAGGAATTAGAGAGCTCACCTAACAGCTTGCTGAGGCACGGCAGTCTCCTGTCTCAGAATCTGCTCCACTCAAAATCCTCCCAGCAAGTCCATCCCTGGGGTTTTGTAGGTGGATGCCCCAATCCCTGGTGTTCTTTGAAGCTTCCTTCCAACCCAAACCATTCCGTGATTCTAATTCCAGTGAACAAGGGTGAATATTTCGTCTCCAAAAAAAGTCTTTTGAGCTTCATATTATCCTTTTACACAACTTATGTTCTGAGCCCGCAAGATACTGGAGCTCTGGTTTAATAATGCTAAATTCAGTTCTTGAAGGCTATAACTATTTGTGGATCAATACTTTGAAGGAGAGCAGCAGAAATTATTCTAGCTGCCTCTTGTTCTAGAAGAGAGCAGGAAAACACCACAGGCATGCCATTAACACTGAGATCATTTCTGTGTCCTCAGTGCTTCACATTCATCTGCACTTTAGAAATATGAAAGTTTTGTAATGTAGTGCCTAACTGGCTATAATTCAATACTATCAGAATTTGAAGGCAAATACTTTTTCACTTTGGTGAGTGAAGTTTCTGGAGCTGCCTTTCTGCAGCACAGTTTGAGCCCAACAAAATTCTGAGGTGGGTGCCTCCGATCACCTCCCTGCAAATCAGAGGGGTTTGTTTTTGCAGCCCAGAGAAATGCAAGGTGCAACCAAGAGATATATTCTGCCACTGCCACCTCCAAACTGTGCCCCGTTTGCTGCCAGCAGCACCCCCAGGGACCCTGCTGCATCCTCTGGGGGGCTGCTCTGGGTTCAGGAGGAGCAGAGTCAGCCTGGGGCTGCATCCCTGCCCTTCCTCACTGGGAGCCTTCCCCATGGACTCTTTTAATCCTTATTTCACCCGACTCCTCAGCAGGGTCGGGTCCCTGGAGGAGGAGCTGCAACCCAGCACGGAGGTTCTGCCTTTCTGCAGCTCTTCCAGCGAGAAGCAGTTTCCCGGGATCGTGAGCAGCAGCTGAGCTCCGCAGCTGCAGTCTCGCTGGCAGAGCTGCGGGCAGCACCGGACAGAGGCTCACACATTTCAGTTCATCAGTCATTTATCTGTCTGGGGGCTGCCCGTGCTCTGGCTGTGCTGCCCGTGCACACAGCTTGGGACCAGGCCAGTGCTCCAGCACACTCGGATGTCTTTTGCTCCCGTGGCCGAGAGCAGCTGGGCAGGATTTTCAGTGCTTTTCTGTGGGGTTTTTTTTTTCCCTCACATAAAAGAGTGTTCTCATCAGCCAACAGGCTGGCTTTGAGTTCTCACTACCTCACACCAGTTACAGCCTAGACTTTACAGCTCTTATTTTGCTGCCTTTAGTCCTGGTACTCTTTTTTCTTTTTTTCTTTTTTTTTGGTGAGAATATCCATCCAATACTCCAATAGATCGTGTGGTGTTTCAAGAGCTTATCTCTGCTTGTCTGGGGTGAACCTGATAAACCAGTTTCTGCTGTCACATAAAAGCCAAGCTTTGTTCAGCTAGACAATGTGTCTTTTATCACCGATCTTGCATTTTCGTAGTGGTTGCTCTTAATTTTTAAAGCTTTGACTAAACTGTGGATGGCAACTGTGTGAACAGCTTCATGGAGGACAGTCAGATTCAGCAAAGAATGTTGTTATCTTTAAAGTTATATACACCTGTATCTATCCTCAGGAGTTTGAAAATGAGGGTTCTTTCTTTTTCCCAGACAGGAAAATAAGAGTCAGAATTGCTCCAAAAGCTTTCTTGGTTTGCATCACGTTAACCTTATTAAAATTTTTTAAAAAGAATTATTTTTTTTTATATTTCCAGTGCTGTGGGAAGAATAGGAATGTTCTGCTTACAAGAGTTACTGGCTGAGCATGACAGAGAGAGCCAAGAACACAGAGTAGGTGTGGAGTAGGTGACCTGTTCCCCCATTTTCCCTCAGAAATCCCCTGTGAGGTGGTTCACCCTCTGTTTTGAACATCCAGTGATGAATCTGCTTGAGCTGCTCTTTCTACAGCTCCTTTGTCACCAGAAGCTGTTCCCTGGCAGCTGAGGAGAGCTCAGCTTCTGCCTGCTGATGTCCCCACTTGAACCAAGACAGCTCCAGCGTTCATCCAACCTGAACCTGAACTTTCAGCCCACTGACCCACCACAGGACTCAATGAAACCTCATTGAAAACAAACCAACCAACAACAGAACAAAACCCAAAGCAAAACCCCCTGGTTTCTGACAGAGAGCTGTTCTAGCTCAGTGAGAGGTTAGACAAGGGCCAGAGAGAGCACAAGGGGCAGGTGGGAGTGCAGGAGCAGCTGTAGAAGAGCCAAAATGCTGCAGGCAGATGTTAGGCTGGCTTAGGGCAGGGACACCCTCAGCTTCTCCTCAGGCTGAGCTTTGATCCCAAGAAAGAAGCTGTGCCTGGGGTACGGCTGCATTCCCTGCACTCCCAGGAACAACAGTGCAGTAAACCTGGGGTGAGCACATGGGAATTGATACCCATTTAATAACCATAAAAAGGGAGAAATGTCAGCCACAGAGTCTGTGCTTTTAAAGACTTCCGTGTCAATAACTGAAACTCAAAGCCCATTTCTCTGTCATTGGGAGAATGTGTGGCAGATGGAGGAGAAATGCAAGGGGTGGAGAACAGGAAAAGCTAACATCTCCCTGATTAGATTGTCACATTTATTTTCTCTGTATTGGTATATTCAGTAGAGGCACACTTTCAGAAACGTTGTGTCTGGAAGCACAGAGATCCAGTGGACAATAAGGAGCAAATTTCTGCTCCTGTTGGGCCCTTTGGTGTTCACATCATTTTCCTTCTCCCCTGCAAAACCCTGGGCACAACCACACCGCAACCCCACGCTGCAGCTGCTCCTTACCTGGAGAATTCAGAGGCAGCACTTGCATCACTGCTACTCTTATCTGGCAGAGCATAAAATTCAGCCTCTCATTTCATTTCAAGCACAAACATGACCTTTGAAATGGGATTTAAAACCACACCGGAGTCAAACCTTCCTGCTGTCATAGGAAACCTTGTCTCTGCCTATCTCAAGGTGTTCCTCCCTGTTCTTGAGTTCAAAAAAAAAAAAAGAGAAAAAAGAAACAAAACCCAAAACCAACAAAGACATTATCTGCGGTATATTTCACAACTGCTGGTTTTCATTTTCTGGTTGTTTTCTTTGTCTCTTACACAGTGAAATGGGTGCTGCTGGGAAAAGCAGCGTTGGAGTACAATTCTAGAGATAACCAGGTGGAGAGAGTAAAACAAGAAGATTTTGTTCAAGAACACAAGAAAATGGCTTGTAACTGGCATGCAGACAGAGCTAGGAGTTCATAAAATATCACATAAAGATTCATATATACAAAAATAAAACAAAGTTATGTATATAACCTAAGTTTTATATTTATATACAAAACCCCTGAGTATAAAACTCATTCTAATTACATTAAATCCTAAAAAGTTTCCCATTTGCAATTGGCTTTGGCCAGTTTGAATGTGGTGCTTGGATCGTGTGGCACTCGAGTCCTTTAAGAGTTTCACAAACAAACAAACCCATCACCACCACAACCAACCGACCAAAAAAACGCAAAATCAAACAAAAGAATTCAATCGAAACCCCCAAAATGATACGTTTCATTTCAGAAACTATAAACCTGCTCAGATCACGAAGCAAACCATGCTGGCACCCTCAAGACTAAATCATAGTATGTCTCATTTCAATCCAAAATCGAATGGCTGCAATATTCTATTGGCACTTGGGGTTTTGTGAGGTTTTTTTTTGAAAACTTTCTGTTGTGACATTGTCTACCACTGACGCCAGATTATGCATAATAATTAACAGTGTTTGAAAGCGGCTGGATTTTCGCCAGAAGGAAGTGAATCAAATGTATAACAGGAAAAAGAAGAGTTTATTGTTAATAGTAGCCATAGGAGGGTTTAATTTTATATTTATGATACTTTATACTCATTACTTTGTTGCTTTATATTTAGTGATGCTCTCATCGCCCACCTTGCAAAGCTCTTGAGAACGTGAGGAAAGCATTAATTCTCACTGAAAAATGTCTTACCTTTCCCTTCCACATAAAAATTGGGACTGGGAGGATGAGAGGGATGGCAGAGAAGAATCAAAATTAGAGAAAAACCCCCAAACAATCCATAAATCAACTGTGCTAATCATGGAATGGTTTTGAGCCCATCCAGTGTTTGCTAACCTCCAAGTAAAGAATTCCTTCTTAGGACACTGTTTAAATCTCCCCTCTTTCAGTTCCAAACCCTTC
>VYZT01005441.1:217-21119 GCA_013400735.1 Pomatostomus ruficeps | reverse complement strand
TATAGAAATTTGCAGTCTTTTGTACTAGATAGCAAAATTGTTTATATCTTGCAACTGGTATTCAGTATTGCAATAACTTAAATCAACCAGAATTAATAAACTTTTGTGAGATAAACTGCACAATCATGCTGGAGGTAGTATAGAAGTCAAAAGTAAAAGACTTTGGATTTCATATCCATGTTTAGAACATATGATTCTTTCATTTTTTTTCTTAAATGTTTGCTGCTTTCCGTACTTCTGCTTGTAAGTATTTTTCTCTGTGTGGGGTCATACTTTCTTAGTTTTGGTTTTGATCTAACCTCCATGAACCCTACCTATGGATAGCACAATCAATCTTGCTGCTCATCCTTTATAAAGCTGGTACAACAGTGGCAGCAGCAAAGGTTAGTGTTGAGATGTTGAGACTCACCTATTGAAGAGGAAAAAGTAGGACTTGTTTTTGAGAGTATAATTAATATTAAATAAAATGTCTCCCTACACCCTTATATTGTCTGCTTATATTACAGTGCCTTCTTCCCTTGCTCTATCTTTCTTATAATTTTCCCATTTTATTTTCCATGAAATGAGAAAAAAAGACATTTCATTTGAATAAAAATTACTTTGTTACATTAGAAACATTGGGAATATTCCAATTTCTCAAACCAATTCTAGGCATGGCTTTATTCTTTGCTTGTTTGATTACCATGACAACTTGGGATAGGACATTTTTTCTCAAATCCTTTACCTACAATTTCTGCTGTATGGACAAGCTGTTTTCTGACACTTTTGACTGGCTCAGTGAGCTGAGACTCTCTGGAAGTTGGAAGTTGAGTTTAGGACTTCAGAGGCAGTGAATATATAAGACTATTGTTTACTGCAACACATGACACAGTCTCCACTTGCTTACATCTTTTGTAGGGAATCTTATTCAAATTCATTAATTTGAATTCAACAGTGAATATCAAGCATTGCCACTACTTAATACATGAGATGTTGCCTTGCATAAACTCCATTGCTATATTAGTTGACTTTCAGCTAATTATTTTTTGACTGCAATGTCATCTCTGACTATTGTCTTCACATTATTAACATGAAAAGGTAGAGACTTGTTAGTGTGGGAGATTTTTTAACTTTTTGAAAGAAGGAACTATTGTAAGAATTTTCATTGGATGAAAGAAAGAGTGCATAAAAATCAGTCAATAATATAGGAAAAAAAGAGTTTTTGAAATGGAATTCTAGAGACTAAAGTGATTTTAAAAACTGTATCTGGCTCCTTTCTTCCTACCTGCTGTCTGGACATAGCACTGTGTTAACTTTGCAGCAAGGAGGAGATAATATTTATAAAACTCAGGAAGAATATGAATAAAAATTTCACACATTTTTTCTGGATTATTCATGAATCCTATGTGCTAGACACAACTGCTTCAACTGAAGTTAATATTCAACTTGTATGGGTTAGGATTAAAACCTTTCTCCACTGAAGTACCATTTGGATTGAGTACCAAAATCTTGTGCCGATTGTTTAAATATTAAATACCAGCAGTTTGGTATGACAATACAAGCTTTTGGAGAAATTACTGTTCAGCTCAGTGCAAGTATGGGAAGGATATTTCTTTCCGAAGTAACATTCTCTTGTGGTGAAACTTTGTAATGTGAGGCCAGAAAGACACTTCAGAGTGTAGCACAATTTGAAACTTAGAGAATTTAATTTATAAATGGAAAAATTCTTTTACTAAGAATGGTAAATTAGAAGTGTAAAATAATGTTCAAATTAATTTGTTTTTAAAATATAGAAGAAATCATAGAAGAGTGAAAGCATACCTGTACTCAGTTGCCCTGGTAGATGTGCCATGACTTTGACATATATATATGTTCAGAAAATGTGCAGAATCCTATTTGCTTTTGAATTTACCTTGGTAAGGACTGGATTTTTATCCTTATATCTGGTACTTGTTTTCATTCAGTAGACCAAAATGTATTTCTCGGTAAAATCACTATGAGGTCTGAGATGCACTACGAAATATGTCAATACTTACATTAGTGTATTTTTACTGTGTTTCAGGAGTAGTCTTTGGTTGCTGCCTTTCATTGAGAACTTTTATCACTTAAGAAGTCATAAAGGCAGTAAGTCAGCCATTTTGAATCAGAGCAGAGAAACTCCAATTCCAAGTACATTCCATTGCCTGTTTCTGGGATTTAAAAAAATTCTATTTATTTATTTATTTTATTTACAAAGTAAAGCTATTCTGACACTTTTCTAAAATTGGGCTGTCTTTTAAATACAAAATCTGCTGAACATTTTTATGGGAAAGAGAGATTTATTAATCTCTAGTTATTTTATTAAAAATATTTTAGTTGGATGGATGATTTTAAGCTGTACTACTTTCATTACACTCTTCATAGCAATGGATACCAATATTAGCTCACACTGAAAATTAGGTGCACAAGGGATGCCTTAACCAGATCATGTGTGTAGAGAAGGTGTATGTGTTTTCCGTAAGAGAAGATAAAAGCTATTAAACTGCCAGAGGAATGAAAGTATTTATTTCCCTGAAGTCTCAGCTCAGATTTCATTATTTGAGCTTCTAAGGTGCTGGTGTATATTGAATTTTAAGAGAAGAACATGCAAGATAGTCTGGGGCAAGTCTGTCCCAGACAGGTTATCTTCAGGTGCTCAACTTGACAGAATCAGACACAGATTCAGAGTCATTAAAGTAAAAAGTTTAAATGAATAAGTGAAATATCTTAATAGAACAACTCTTTACTTTTAGTACTGGGTTTCTAGCTTCCACCTCTATATTACATTGAAGTTACTAAACAGCACTTGCCAGCACAACAGTCTACTACGTTTCATGCTGAACTCTTGGTGAAATTGATTCAAATTATCACTCTTAAGATTACTAGATCGGCATGGAAAGCTTTTTTTCCCTGATGCTGAATTATTAGTAATTTTTAAATTCAGTTCAGCTGAAGAAATTGTGGACGTAGGTTTTTTACTACTCTGTTTTCATACATGTAGTCTTGTTTTCATGGAACAGTTTGTTCCTATTACTTATTCTTCTTTAAGAAATATTGTAGCATTAGAATGGTAACGGGTCCAGGGAACTCTGTTTAAGATGTAGAGGAAAAAGTTGTTAATCACCCAACAATTAACACTATCAAGTTGCAATAAAACCTTAGGTTGAATACAAAACATGTATGCCAAGGACTACCTCAGCTGGGCTGGCCACCTTCTCGTGTTTTCATTACTTCAGACTTGACATAAGCATGGTGCAATACTGAGTGGCTCTTGAACTACTTGCCAGCCATTTGATTTTGTCTACTTGTCTGCTTTGTCTCAATGCATGCGTGGTTCCTATTCTTCCTGGCATGGTTCTGAAGAATCAGGTCAGTGGTCAGAGGAACATGAGTACTCAGGACAGGCAAAAATTCCCTACTAGTTGCTTCTCGGTCATTAAAGATTACAGCAAATACTTCAGTTCTAGTGTGAATAGTTGTGAAGGATCAAAGGTGTAAATGTAAGAGCCATGAGATATGTACATATGGGTACAAGCACTGTGAGATAATATAGGCAAATACAACTATTCCTAGATGTATCTGCACTTGAACACATATTGTTTGGACTTCTCTTCCATTATTCTTCTGTTTGATGAAGAATTGTTATGTGTGCTATGACATTTCGTAGCATAATTTCATGTCTGACAAAGTAGTGAGCAAAAAACCAAACATAATTGTATATAAGGTACTTTGTTGTTGAATGAATGTAATAAAAAGGAAGCTAATCTAGATAAGGATAGTTATATTTTGAAACTGTCCATTTATCCTCTTAGTTTGTGTAGAATTTATTTGGGATGGAGTGGAAAAACTTAAGCTTTAAAATTGAAGTATTTGATGAAGTTTCACCTAGGTAATCATACTGTCAGCTTCTGGACGAGGTAAAACCTTTTTCAGATGTTCTCCAGTTTTAGTGGCGCAAGTGTATGCTCAGTTTTGAGTTGTTCAACTGATTATGAAAGGCCATTTTGTGAAATCCATGAACTCCAGGAAAAAAAAAAAATCAATATTAATTTTTTTCCCCCTGCTGTTTTCTTCTTATATGACTTTTTACTCATTTGTCCTTTCCCTCTTTTCTCCCGTGGTAGTGCAGCTACTTGTTAACCATAAAAGTCTCAGTCACCCAAAAACTCTGCTGAACGCTGTGTCCTACATTTGACAGTGGCCTGAAGTGGTTGTTTATAGAGGCATGTACAGAACAATGCTTTCTCTGACATTGCCTCCCAGCTTCTGATATAGAGATATGAATTGCAAATTAAACTAGTAGTTTGTATTCCAAATATCTGCTTTGTTTTGGGTTCATTCCAGAAAAACCTAAACAAGGAAAATAATAAAAGAGTAGATTTTTCCAGTGCTAAATATAAAACCAGTCCCCACCTCTTGATGAATAAAAGACTGTTGTTTTGCAGGCAGTATTAACTAGTCCTTAAGATGTTGTGAATATCCTTTAACTTCATAATGTATTTCAGTAAGATACTGTTCTCAGGAGAATAGAGGGTTTTCCAATAAAATGAACAACAAATATATATATTTTTAAGAGTAAAATGTGAGTTGTTTTAGCACTTTATGGGTTGCAGAATAACCTCCCAGCTGCTTCATGTGATTAGAATTTTGAATGCAATATGAGCAACACGGTCTTTATTTCTGATGGATGAAATTAAAGTGATTTGTTATACTATACTTATTAAAATGTAGAATTTTATGTTGCTTATTATCTAATATGTATGTTCATGCTACTTTTTTCTGCATTTGTATTTAGAATACAATTAAACACATACAGTTTTGAGATTTATTATACATATTTCTTCCCAAGACTTGCAAGAAAACACCTAAGATACACTTGGGTTAACAGCTTGATGAAAATATTTGTGTTCCAAACAGGTATGATAACAGCAATTGCTGAGATATGCTGCCATAACAGTATGCCTGCAGCATCTCATCAGTGGAACTTTGCAATTGTTTTCCATGTGTCCTAAAATAGTTTTTATAATATCAGCTTTGTGGGCATATTTACTTGAAAATCAATAAAATGCTTGCTAAGGGCAGAAGTCCTTGTAATGAATACATACAGGTCTGTTTTCTTCCTTATGAATTTGTTAGTGGCTAGCTTAAAAATTGGTTTCAAAATCCATGTATGTAGTAACCTGTGTACGCTCTCATTTTTCATATAAGCTTCTTTATCTTTGTAGCTTCTAGGTTTGTTTGGACAAGTAGCATGAAATACCTAAGCTTTGGGGATTTTAATGATCACCTCTAACAAAGAATTCAGATGGATAAACTCGTAAGGAAGTGCAAGCTTCAGTGACTAGTTTCCAAGTTCTCTTTATTTTTTATATCACTTCTAAGTCTCACCGCACACACACAAAAACACACCCCATCTCTTTCACCCCCTCCCATCCCCAGTCTTTGACAAAGAACAGATTTTAAAGAGATTTATAATTCTGTCCTTTGCTTTCACTGCTCTTGAATGAAAACGAGCTGGCCTTTTTGCCTGGTAGCTAATTTGTGTCAACTATAAAACCAGAGAATGAGGAACTGGATTAAGGTATTCTACACATTTCCCAGAGGCCACCAAACAGCTTTTATTTGACAGTATAAAAGATGTGAAAAACTATGCAGAATTAGACCCTAAAGCCAAGTGACATACAACAAAATTTTCTTGTTACGTGACCATTTATCCACCTAGTTCTGCAAAACCTCAAACAACTCCCTGTTCCTCCCCAAAACAGAATGACAATATAATTGCACAAGGAAGAAAGATGTAGGAGTGCAATTAGTTTATTTATACATAGTCATATTTAATATTCATTTGTTTTTAGCTGTCTTTCTATCACTTTTTATGTCTGAGTTGTTTTAGTATTTGTTATATTTATATACTTTTACTAAATTGTTATTTAAAGGAAATATTTTCTATTGTACTTCTGAAGGAGGGTTAAGCTAAATGAAAATCATGGCTTATTTTCTGAGACTCTTGTTTAATTTTTTCTGCATATGAATATGACAATCTTCTTCAGGCAGCCTGGTAGCTAATGTCATAATAAAGCAGCCCTGAGTTTTTAAGAACTTGTCAGCACTGTAGGGTTAATTCTACTGATGTTCCTCTAATCTCACCTGACATATGTCAAACAAAAAAATCAGCTCTAGGGCATAGATTTCCTGGGGGAGAGGATGAGGAATAAGAAGCTTGCATGTGGCTGCGGTTTGTGATGATTTTCTGCTGCCGATGTAGGCTTTGTCCCAGTTTGCTCCTGGCTGGAGTAAGGGTTTCTGTGCCAGCAGGCTCAGTAACTGCTGAAACCAGGAGGAACCCTCCCAAATGACTAGCAAGCCTATTTGTGTTAGAACCATTCAAATAGAAGAGGATAAATTTTAAGCACGTAAGTGCGTGCTCCAGAAGTAGTATTTCTGTACTATAAAAACAACACTTGGTAAGTAGCATCAAATTCTTTTCTCCTTAACTGGTAGCAACAATTACTGTTGTTTCCTGACTCTATTTTATCACTGTATGTATGCCTTGTTGTAGAGAAACTACTTAAATGAACTTACTTTCTTATCACACACTCTAAGTCCACATTCTTGTGATTTTGTGCTGGTAATACTTGCCTGAATGCTGTGAAGACCATACTTTTATTTTTCCATGGCAATTGGTAGAAGAGGAACAAGAAGTCCTCTAACGGTTTCTAGTGCCTGCAGATTCATCTTCTTTTTCTCCCTCTAGAGAAGGCAAAAGTGTTCTCAGCAAAAGGGGCAGAATATATGATTATTCAGGTTTCTTCTCATGTGCTTTCAGTGTTGACTGAATGCTCTCACCAAAGGCTAAGAAGGAAATTCTGCTAGTCTATTCATTTACTGAATCACTGGATCGATGGCCTGAGGTTGAGATCAAGATCAAGGGTAAGAAGTTCATCAAGCCAATGTTGAGTCCTTCACTTCAGTCACAGCAGGGCAGCTCCACAGGCTGGGACAGAGTGGCTGGAAAGCTGGCCAGTGGAAAAGGACCTGGGGGTGCTGGTGACAGCAGTTTAACATGAGCCAGGGTGCTCAGGTGGCCAAGAAGGCCAATGGCATCCCGGCCTGGATCAGCAATGGTGTGGCCAGCAGGACCAGGGCAGTGATTGTTGCCCTGTACTGGGCACTGGTGAGGCCACACCTTGAGTGCTGTGCCCAGTTCTGGGCCCATCAGCCCAAGAAGGACACTGAGGTGCTGGAACAAGTCTGGAGAAGGGCAACAGAGCTGGGGAAGGGTCTGGAGCACAAGTCCTGTGAGGAGCAGCTGAAGGAGCTGGGGGTGTTCAGCCTGGAAAAAAGGTGACTCAGAGGTGACCTTATCACTCTCCACAACCTTAAAGGAGGTTGTAGTCAGGTGGGGGGTCTGTCTTGGGGTGATTTTATGATAATACTCTATTCCCTAATTGTCTGCTTTATGCCTAGAAACGGCTGCTGTAGCTTTAAGATGTATTTGGTGGGCGGGGCAGGAGCCTGGGAACCCCAGCGCAGGATTGTTCAAAGCCTTTGTCCTCAGTGAGCTTTATGCTACAGATGGTTACAGCGTTGCCTTCGCTAGATTAGCGTTTGCTAGTTTAGGCAAGAAGCTTCCTTTTTTCCTTTCCTTGGCCTGGAGGCTTTCACTGCAAATCCTTTCGGAGGGTTTTTGTTGTTTTGTTTTTGTTTTTGTTTTTTTGTTTTTTTCTCAAACTGTTTTTTTTGGTTGGAGATCCAAAATATTGGAGATGATCTCTTGGGAGCCTGTGGGAGCCTGCAGGAGGTGCTGCTCCAGCCTGTCTGAGCCCCAGAAAAACTGAACCAACAAGAGAAAGGACACCAAAAATCCACTAGCTTCATCTGCCCTGAGGACGAGACCAATGCCAGAGGTCCAGCAGATTCCCATCTGCTTTGCCTGAGGTGCTGTATGATGTCCTTTTCCCCCTTCCCCTGAGACAAAGACTCCAGACACCATTTCTTCCCCCATTCCCAGCCACATGGCCAGGTGTGTGTGAGGTAGGGTTCCACAATTTCAATTTCTAGCATTTATTCTATTTATTTTTTCCTTCTTCTGTGCCTTGCAGGCACCCTTTGTTGTTGTTGTTGTTAATAAGGAGGTTTTCTTTCACCCACTGGTATTCATTTCTCTCACTGGCAAAAGGGATTACTGGAGCCCTTCTCTTTAGAGGAAACACTCATTTCAGAGAGTTTTCTCCTAAATTTGTCTCCAAACTGAGACAGAGTCAGTCTCTTCTCTGGGGTAACCAGTGACAGGATGAGAGGAAATGGCCTCAAGCTGCACGAGAGGATATTCAGGCTGGACATGAGGAAGAATTTCATCACAGAAAGTGTTGTTAAGGATTGGAATGGTCTGCCCAGAGAGGTAGTGGAGTTGCCATCCCTGGAAGTGTTTAAGAAAAACTAGATGTGTCACTTAGTGCCATGGTTTAGTTGACATGGTGGTGATCAGTCAAAGTTTAAGCTTGGTTGTGGATGTCTTTTCCAACCTAAATGATTCTGTGATTCTGTGAAAACTCTGAATGATGCTACTTAAGTAACATAATCAAAGTCCATAATGTGGGGCCTTTCACCTGATGTCAGCCTACTGCAACCTGTTGCACATTCTTTTAACCTTTAACAGATGCAAGCAATTTGACATTACAGAGTATTGAAATAGCAGCTGTTGTACTTCTGCACAATGAAACATAAGGCACATGGGGTAAAACCAACTATAGGTAAGGTAGTAAAGTGCTGGTAGGAGATAGCATTGATTTATATTTAATGTAATGATATTTATGCAACAATACATTATAGTCAGTCTGGTAAGGTGGGATGAACGGGCCAACATTTCTCATTTAAAGTTAGCCTTGCTAATATAAAATAACAGATGGAGGTCAATGACCCTTTTATTCCTAAAAGATTTTATAGTTTATATGAAAATTTCTTCTGTACTCTGGTTTAGTTTACTTGTTTTACTAATGATTTTGCCTAATTTGTGACTTTTCTGCTGTATTATAAAATAATGCAACTAAAATTAGCTGATTCATAATATCTAGGACTTGTCTGGAACACTGCTTATGTATGTTTAATATTATTGAGATCACTTTCAACACTTTTTAAAAATCCGTGCTTCTATCTTTTCTGGCATCCTTTTTTACCCTGTCTCTTCATTAATTTTTTCATGCTTCAAATGTGGACTTGCTAGCCTGGTGATGGCAGGCCTTATTTTCTTGCTCAGTGGGCCTGAAGCACTGTAATCTTTCTGTATCCATTAGATCAAGAGTATTAAATATTTCCTATGAATACTGTTTGAAAATATGCTTTGTTAAGTGCTCTCTTGACTTCTGTAAAATCTGTACTACTGTTCCTCAATAATCACTGGGAAAAATATACCATTCACTTCATCTTTTTGCTTTTGATTACCTCGTATATTTTAATACTTTCAAAGTAAGCATTCTGTGTTGATATCTTTACCAGCGTTGTGTATTTTCAAAGTATGTAGAAAAATGTATTTTTGGTGAATTTACAAAATTAAAAAGAAAGATGAGGCTTTTTGGTAACTTTACTGCAATGCAGTATCATTTTGGCTATAAATGCTTTGAACTGTTAATAAATAAGAATATAAAAATTGCAAAGTGTGCATTCCTTTAAAAAATTTACATAGCAGGAAAATAAGAAGAATGAAACTAACTTTTTATTAACCATAGTGTATGTCTGGAAATGACTTGTTGTATCTAAAAAAGGTGGCTATTTTCAAAGGTCCTGCATGGGGGAAGCAGGGGACCTTGGAGATGGGGAAGGGAGCAGAAATCATGTTGGTTTCCAGGCAGCTAACATTTGAAGAAGTGACATAGCAGAATAAACATTCATTTTGGGGACAAGAAGTATATTATTGCATATAGTCTTCAGAAAATTAGCTCTAGCAATTTAGTCTTCTTGTGAGATGGTTTTAAGTAAGTCAAGGTGCAGTATCTCAATTTTTGAACAAGCCAGTGAAGAAGAGAATGGCACCAATTCAGACTCATTTCTCCTCAGTGAAAGGAAGTAATCATTCAGCCAAACTTTGCCAGGAAAATGGAGGAAGCACTAATCTGTCTGAAATCAGAAAATGCTGCAACTTTGAAAAGAAATACTATTGATCAAAAAAAATACAGCTACAGTTGTATAGGTTAATATTAAAGTGCATTCCTTCTGGTTACCTTGTCCTACACAATTTCCAAGCTATTTTCACACTGAGTGGTTTGGTTGCAAAGTGAGCTTTTTCCACTGTGTGGCTGCAGAAGGAATACCTGTGTTAGAAAACATCTTGCAAAAGAATTATAAGTTTTGGAATTGGGAAAAAAAAAAAAGATTTGTTCCCTGTCTCTTGACCAAGATAGCAAGAAAAATATTTTCATGGATTCTCATGATCACAGTAATTGAAACAAAACAGTACTTTGAGACAGACATTATTAAATAAAGCAAAATTAGTTGAAAATGAGAAAGAACTACACAATTGTATTGTGCTTTTATGTTGTAATTCTTGTCACGGTTTTATAAGCACCTTGTTCTTTAGAACTTTAAAGACATTCAGGCATGGAGATGAGTAATGTTTTGCTAAGAAATTGAAGATAAGAAACTATCCCATGGCAGCCACAAGCAACAGTTGAAAAACTGCACACTTGTAATCTTGGATCATTTTCAATGGTAACAATTTAGCATCTTGTGAGGAAAATAATTAGCATGGATCTTTTGCATCCAGGTGCCCAGCATTTGAATTTCTCCTCTTTGGTCAAACAAACAAATGTTACCTCTTAAATGATTCCTTCGCGAAGAGCCCTAATTGGAATAAAGTACAATCATAATTCCTACTGAACCAGACAGCAAGTTATTTGTGATTTCCCCTTCTCTCTTCCCTTCCCTCTCTCTCTCTCTCTCTACCCTTTCTGCTCGGGAAGTTTTGATTCTTCTTGTCTTTCTTCTCTGGCATGTTTTTTCCCCTGCTTATTTATCTCCTGACTTTTTCCATGCCAAGCTAAGGAAAACAAAAAAAAGGAAAGAAAAAAAAAAGGATGGGGAGAGAGATGAAGGAAGCATAGAAACAGAGAATCCAATTTCTCGGTTTATTTCCAACCTTGAAAATACCAAAAAGACCCATAATTGTTTCTGTGATGTACTATGGCAGAATCCACTAAGGATATTAAACTTCCCCATGCAATCCTGTCAGAGTTAGGCTTCTAGTGAGTTATTTTGTCTGTAGTCTGAGAGGTTTCAGGAATACAAGTGTAAGCCTTTGGATCCACCTGATGACATTCCTGCTGTGTTGCTCATCATCTTGTTTCCTGTACTGATCAACAAGTCTACTGCTGAATGAAAGGATTGTAAAACTGCTATTTATGTTCCTTCTGTTGAACAAGATTAAACACCTGGTGAGGGTGGTCTGAGCTACCTACTTGGCCTGAATTGTGAGTGCCCCATAATCTATCCCTTGCACTGACAAAACCATTGAGAGATTGTGTTAGATGGATGGTAAAAACTAACTCAGGGACAGCTAATACCTTAAGTTATGACAGATATTTGCTAAGATGGGTGTTGATTCATCAGGAAATGTTTAACAATTCTTTAGATTAATAGTATTTGAACCTGTGCTATGCTCGCATCCAGAGGCTGCAGTGTGTAATTTATGCTACCATGTGCCACTCTTGATGTCTGCTTCAAGGTCCATTTTACATTGTACAAAAATAATAAATACAAACCAAAGTTGAGACAACAGGCAATAGCACATAATTCTTAATTTTTACTACATTGCCTTGCACAAATTTCACTGTGTATTCATGCTTATCAACTCTCCATCTGATTGTGGTTTTATTTTTTTAAATATATTTTTTTATTTTGCTGCTACTCTATTGATCCTGTTATGACTATTAAACATTATAATTAGGATACTGACACTTTCAATCAGTTTTTCCTTTGAATCCAGCACTATTCATGTTTCCTTAAGACATGAACACCTCAATTTCATACCATTCCTACTGTGTTAGGTTTTTGAAACACCAGCCTGTTTTACTGGCCTACTGCTCCTGGTCATAGAATCATAGAATGGTTTGGATTGAGAGGGGCTTTAAAGATCATCTTGTCCAGTTCTCCTGAAATGGGTAGGGACTTCTTCATCTAGATAAGGTTGTTTAGAGCCCCTTCCAGCCCAACCTTGAATGACCCTTGACTTTGAATTCCCTGACCTAGGGGTGGGGCATTCCCCATCTTTCTGGGCAACCTGTTCCACTTTTCCACTACCCTCACCATAAAAAATTTCTTCCATATATCTGTACTGAATCTAACTTCTTTTAGTTTAAATCCATTACCCCTTGTCATGTCACAACAGACCCCACTAAAAATCTGTCCCCATCTTTCTTATTGGTCTCCTTTGAGTGCACACTGATGGGTCAGGTCTGGTTTTTCATCCACCAGTACCCCAAGACATTTTTGGCAAGGCTGTTCTTGATCAGTTCATCCCCCAGCCCATGTTGATACCAGAGTTGCTCTGACTCAGGTGCAGCATATTGCACCTGGACTCATTAAACCTCCTGAGGTTCACATGGGCCTCCTTCTTGAGCTTGTCCAGGTCCTTCTAGATGGTACCCTTTCCTTCAAGGGTGTCAAAGGCACCACTCAGCTTGGGGTCATCTGCAAACTTGCAGAAGGTGTACTCAACCCCCCTAAATCATTAATGAAGAAATAAATAACACTGGTCTCAATCCCTGGTACAAACCCCTGACAGCACCGCTTGTCACTGATGTCCACTCAGACACTGAGCTGGTAGCCACCACCCTCTGGATGTGACCACCCAGCCAATTCCTCACCCACTGAAACCATGATGTGGGGGATCATGTCCAAGACTTTACAGAAGTCCAGATAAATGACATCTCTAGCCCTTCCCTTGTGTCATCATAGAAAGCAACTGAATTGGTGAGGGAGAACTTGCCCTTGGTGAAGCCATACTGGCTGTCCTGAATCACCTACCTATCCTCCTTAGCACAGCTTCTAGAAGGATCTGTTCCATGCTCTTCCCAGGCACAGAGGTGAGGCTGACAGGTCAGTAGTTCCCAGGGTACTTCTTTCTAAATATGGATGCAGTATTTCCATTTCCCCAGTCTCTGGGGACTTGATCTGACTGCTGTGATTTGTCAAGTATCATGGAAAGTGCTTGGCAACTACATCAGGCAGTTCCCTGTGGATTGTGGGATGCAATGTTGTTTGTTACTGCTCAGCAGTGCTTTTCAGACTCAGTCAAGCAGCTTGTATAGAGTTGTCTGTCACTGTTTCATCTTTGCCTCAAAAATGTGATGGAGACTTGTGGAATAAGGAGGTGAGAAGGGGAAATATTTTTTAAGGAAGGCTTTTGCTACATGAAATGTACCCCTCAGCATAGTATGTTTCACCAGACTGTTTGGGGTGTATGTGTTTATTGCTAATGCTCTACATTATTAGTAAGGACTTTCTGGGACAGTCTGACGATACTAACAACTGCAACAATTTTTACAAGGTTTTTGAGACACATTTGCAAACACTTAATGCTGCCTAAATTACTAGTTAACTACATTTCCTCCTTTCTGAAGTGACAAATAAAAAAAAAAAAAAGTAGTGCTCGAGGGGACCCATTTCTGACAATCACTGCCAGCATGAGTCAGTCTCTTAACACCAGATGGAGCTGCGGTTATGCAACCCCATGTGTCTATAGGTGAATGAAAACAGAACTCCTTTCCCCCAGGCCTCAAGTCAGGTGTGAACTTGTCAGGTACCTTGGTAGTCTTCTGGAAATTCTCTATCTTGCTGTGTCTAAGAACCATTTGCTTGGTACAGGAGTGGCAGTATTTAAAAAAAAAAAAGATTTTTTTCACTCTTCTGAATTTTTTTAAATGGCACCGTTAGAACTTGAAAAAAATTAAATCAAAGCCAGTTCAGGGCTTATTTTGGGGGGAGGGGAGAACCACTTTTCTCCTCCACCCTTCTCTCCTTTAAGAAAAGGAATTTAGAAAACTCTGGCTGTCATTCTCTGTGCTTTCAGTACAGAGTGGGGGTGGAAGTAAACACAGCTTTACTGCAGGGTAGGAAGGAAAGGCCTTGCGATCTGAAGTTAGTGACTGAAGTGACAAAGCATTATAATAGTGTTGCAGCTGTTATCTTGTCATGAGGAGAAAAAAATTCCTGTTATAAACTCAGTATTTTGTGTTCAGATGGGAAAGCTAGCTCTGCTTCTGTATGTCTCTGGGAAGCAGGAAGGAGAGATTATGCTTCTAGTTAAGGTGGCAACTTTCACTTTTTATTGACCCAAGGTCTCATTTGGTAGTTTTATTTTGAAAGTACTTTTTGCAAACCACAACTTTGAGTTTGTAATTTGTTTTTTAAAACAATTAACTATAAGGATAGTTGGACTAGAAAAAAAAGTAAAGTAAAGAAAGATAAATTGCTGCTATCTGAAGTGATTTGAATGCTGCAGACCAAAATTTTGATTTACTTGTATGCCATCACAGTGTAAGTTGATCATGATGCAGTTAAAGTTTGTCAGATTGCCAGAAATCATGTTTTAATGAGTGTATTCCAAGGTGGAAGTGACTGAAGAAGTAGCAGCAAGTAGGCAGTGTTTAATATCTGAGGAGACAGGCAGTTGGTAACTAGACCTGCTCCATCCTCTGTGTGGTCATGGAGAGATGAAATGACTAACACCAGGGTGCCTCTGTCTTCACATGTCCCTAAAGCTTCAGCATCAAGAAAATACATTACACCTAATGATTCCTGTCTAGTCCCTGAAAAACTCATTATCTGAGGAGCTGAAGCAATGGTAGTGATTAATTTTTAAAAAAGTTTTAACAGGTGGTTGTAGTCTATTGAAATGCTGTGGGATCTTCATGTACCTGAATCTTATCACTAAAATCCACGTCTCTGATTAAAGCAGGTGCTTCCGTGGGAAGAACAGCAGTTCTGGGACTGCCCAGAATCAGGGGCGTCTCAAGAGGCTTGGAGGGACCAGGTGCCACTTTTCGCTGCATGCACTGCTCTGCCCGCCCCGCACAGATCGCAGCTCGCGTTGCGCGCTGCCACTGCGTCCGCCGCTGCCGCCCACGCCGATGTTCGCCGCTCGCCCCACCAGCGCCGCTGCTGCTAGCTTCAGAATTGCGAGGCTGCACTGGCTAGCTCTGTTTCGCACAGGCACGGTAGCTAGCTACAGAGCTCCTCTGGCTAGATGCAGCAGCGGCCCATACTCTCGGAGAGGCCCCCGCTCATCTTCCTGTCCACGGAGGCTGTTTCTGCAGTCTTTGCAGTACAGCCTTTAAACTGACGAGTTACAAGAAGGATTCCTCGGAATACTGTGCCAAGATAGTTTAATACCTTCTCATGAAAGGAACTTGAGCCGAAGAACCGAGAAAAAAGGAAGCATGGCTTTTTTATGCTGTAGTTGATTGGGGGCGAAGAGTGCACTCAGAGCCAATTGTGTGAGGGCTCGGAGGCTGGACAAGGGAGGGATAAAGGTATAGGAAGCAATGGGAAGGATCGGGGGGAGTGACTGCGAGGCGAGAACAAATGGGATAGTGAGTAGAACGGAACCTTCTGGAAGGGGGATGTTTCACAGGGGAAGACGGACAGGTGAATAGACAGCTGGGAAATTGAGTCCAGAGGGTAACCCAGATACAGAGAAGTGCAGCGAATCTTGGCAAAAGGTCTCTCTGTTTCCCCTAACAGGGGAGCATAGGCTGTAATAGGACTAATCTCTTCAGTGCCCCCTCCACTGCTCTGGCAGTGGGGGTGCGCTGACTCCCACATCTGATAGTATCAAAGAATATCTCCCATTTCTTTAACCTGAATGACTGAATTTGGTATGAATTCACAGATAATATTGATCCTACTGAAATTCTTGCTGTTCACTGAAACTTCTTGTTTACGGAAAGATTTCTCTTTGCCATGGTGATGAGGGCTATGAATCTTAATGTCAGTGCCTTGTGGATTGGAAGTCTTGCTCTAAATGGACTTGTTTGTTCTTTCTAGTTCTCTTTTGCCTAGACTTTTTCTCTTTGGCTGTCACTGTGTTACTCAGATCTGAAAGCATTCAAATTCAGGAACCTTAGACAGCAGTTGAAGATGTTTTCTACTTTGCACTAACATTTCCTGCAGAGTTCAACAAATCTTCAATATGTTCCAGGGTCTCTTATAAACTGATATGAGCTTCTGCTTTCCATCCATGACATACATTAGTCTTGGGTTTTTTTGTGGTGTATGTGTCACTTCACTACTCCTTGACTGGTAGATTCAAGAAAGAGTTAAAAGCAGAGGCATGTTTAAAGGGCACACTCTCACATCTATAGGTATCTGTGTGAAGTGTGTGTAATTGTCTGACAGAAAGAATTGTATTAGCTGGGTGAATAGAAAGGAAATATCGTTAAAAATACTTTCAGGTTGTGTCTATGTACCTTGCCTTATCAAGTGATTTTTAATACACTTGTTCCATAGTAGAGCTATTGAAGTACTTTGTGTGGGAACTCTTTGCTTATTTTATTCAAAACCCACTGAATTTTTTCTATAAAAATACTCACAAACAATCCATTCCCTGAATGAGTTTTAGGTTTTTCACTACAGTGTTCAGAATTCAGTTTGTTTTTTTCTCACTTATGGCTAGTGGAGCAATTCACAACAAAGTGTTCTTCCTTGAGTCATTTAACCTTGTATCTTGGCAGAATGGGATAAAAAACCTTTACCATGGCTATGATTCAGCTCAGAATATGCACATTTGACAGAAAAGATACCTCATATCATGTGCACTGAGAGTGTGCATGTAAGACCATGGATTATTTCCAATGTATTCACTTTAACCTCATGTAGCAGCAGCTATATGTGAAAGTGTGTAGTTTGTTGTCTGCTTTATTTGTACTTTTAAAATCTACTGAATCTGTAACAATAGAATAAAATATTAAAGCTTTCAATGTTTGCATTTACTGGGAAACTTAAACACACTCCATAAATTATGTCCACAGGGTGTGTGTCATATGTTTACATATAAACCTTCGTTTCTGCTAGGTGCAGATTGGAATTTAGTCCAATCTTGAACTACTCTATACTTCTCAGTTGTCTACTTTCAAGTTATCTTTCCCTTTTGGCCACCCACGAGGCCTCTCTGGTGATTTTTCTCTGGCAGCTCCCTGCTGCTCCAAGGCACTCCAGGCTGTTATGTAGCAGACAGATACTGACAGAGCGTGGGTGTAGAGCAGCAAGTGTGTTAATCAGCTGTGTGGCCTTTGTTATGTCAGAAGTGACTCTGAACACACATCCTCTACTGTCCTAATCCGAAAAGGATATAGAATACTTTCTTAAAGGGCAAGGACCAAGAGAACATCTGGAAACACCATAATGAGCAATGTACTTTGCTAAAATACATTGCAACAAAAAAACAACCAACCAAACAAAAAAACCCCAAAACAAAAACAAACAAAAAAACCCCAAAACAAAACAAAAAACCCCAAACCAAACCAAACCAAAAAAACCAAAAACCCAAAAAACACCAAAACCCCCACAAACATGTCTAAGTAGAGTGTCCTGTGATATTGCAGACTCTTTATGCAGGGCTTTCCCTTGGCTAGGCAGCTAAAATGTATATAAAGCAAATGTAGGTTATATTAACATATTGTGGTTTTTTAAGTGTGAAAGAAGAATTATTATCAGATAATCAGACAATACCCTTACCACAGGTGTAATGAAGTTGGTGTGATCTGCATTATATTGGGTGCATGTGGCTAAAACTCTGTTCTTATAAAGGCCTGTCCTAGAGGATAGAAATACATATGTGAGTCTTCAAAGTCCGGGACAAAGCAACAGAAATGTATGGGTTGTGTTTCATAACTGAAGTGTCTGTTTTCCTTTTTGCTCCCCTTCATGACATGGCTTTTCAGTTCACCACATCTGGGTACCTAGTTTCCTATATATTTTCCTGATGCATAGAAATAGAAAGAGTGATTACAGAAATTTCAGAGAAGTTTCTTGTCAGTGCAACAGTTCAGGAAAAGGTGATGCAATGTGCTGTTGCATAAAAATGTATTAGTTACTTTAATGTGACACAGTTCAATAGTTACAAAAGAGAATTGCCAACCTAGAGCTACTTTCAGGCCACTTTGAAATGTGTTAATATTTTTGCATTTCTGCTTTGCATGTCTCAGTACTGAAGGCAAGTCTAACAAATGTGTTTGATTGGTTGGTTTGTTTTTTTGTAGCTATTTAAAGAAAAACTAAGGAATGTTGCTCTTTCATCCCTTGTGTGCAAAAATACGCTTTTCTTTTTTACTGCTTTTGTATATAGGGCAATACTGCAGTCAACCTGAATCTTTAATGTC
Source organism: Pomatostomus ruficeps (assembly GCA_013400735.1). NCBI lineage: Eukaryota > Metazoa > Chordata > Aves > Passeriformes > Timaliidae > Pomatostomus > Pomatostomus ruficeps. The sequence continues at coordinate 2,751 of VYZT01005441.1, read as the reverse complement.
ATGGTTGGCATGGACTCTTAGCAGGCCCTGGGACAGGATGAATATCTCTTAGGTATAGTTGGCATTCTGAGAACAAGAAAGCTAATCTTGTTTTGTGGTTTTCAGCAAAAGAGCTTCCGGAGAGACCTCAAAGAACTACAAAAATACATAAATAAACAACTCTGGATACTCTGGAAAAGCATGGGATATGCTTTTTCCAAAGAAGTCTGAAGTTTACCTGCCTGAAAAAAGGAGGTCTGCTTTCCTTCAGATGAAATAAATATAAATGGAGCTGTTGGGAGCTCCATCCACCCTCTGCTTAAAACTATGGAGCCTTTCCCTCACTAAAAAAGCTCTTTAAGCATTCTAGGTTTATCTGCAGTCAAATTTAGCAGCATGTATCATTAATGGGGACAGTGTGGCAAATGTTGCAGAAAGCTGCTAACAGCCAAACTGTGGCTGTTCCCCAAATGTCACACCACAGATAAATCAGAGCAGCCAAGCACATGTATCATTAAAAAACAACCAATCAACCAAACCAACAAAACAAAACAACAACAACAAATCTCCACAAAATACCCCACACCTCTTTTTCAAAACATATAGCAATAGGACTATGTAATGCAGGTTTCTAGAAGCAAAGCTTCAGTCATAGGAACTGTAATTGATTAGTGCAGCAGAGCCACAAAGACTGTGTGGAGAGTGGCAGATTGTACTGACCTAAGTGCTTCATAGTAAGTATTTATGTTTATCCTTCAAGTTAAAGATAAACCAAATTTCACCACAAGCAGCACCCTTCAGAATAGTGATTTTTGTTGATTCAAACCAGGAAACTCCTCCCATACTTCTTCCAAGTTTTTTTTTGTAATAGAGATTAAAGATAATTGCTCCTACTTAGCTATGTCTCTTGCAACACTGGAATAACAGCATTTGCCTGTGGTGTAAGTGGTTCTCCAGATTTAGCTTTGAATAGATTTTTGGACTGTAAGTGCAAGATTCCTCTTAGCCTATCCATTCAGGGCACTACAGTATGTCTGGAATTCTTTGTACACTCTGATTTATATGAAATTTATCTATTCTGTTGGTGTTTCAGTCCTAAGTGTTTCAAAGCATAAAACCATGAAGTTCCTGCTGAGAAAATAATGGTGAAATGAAAGGTCAAACCTTTTAGTACAGTGGCAGGTAAACATGGAGTTTTGGCTGCCACCTTCAAAATTGTGGGATATGTTATTTATGCTCTTAGCTACTCGGCTCCATCTCTGCTTGCACTCTTTTCTGAGACAGTTTTAGACTAGATGGTGTTTAAGGTATTTTAGTTATAACTACTCCCTCTTGTGCTTACACTGCTCTGCTCTCTTCTGCTGCATGGCCAGGCAGATTAGACTCTTGGATTTTGTGCTGAAATGGAAGAGATGCACTAACTAGCTGGGTCAGAGCTTGGTCTCAGTGATTAAATGTCAGATGATGTGAATCACCATCCAAAGAACAGCAAATACAGGGCGTTCAGCCTCCCAGAGGACAGCTGACTCACTTCTATGTCCTGCTCATCAGAGGGCTGGAATGAGAGCTGAGGCTGTTTGAACAGTCTGTGAGTTATGGATAATGCTTGGACTGTAACAAGGAGGCTCTAACTAAGCGTGCAAACCCAGCCTGTTCCTGTGCAGCTCTGCTCAGCTGGCAGCCCTCATAGCAGGCCTTTGCTGTGAGTATTGCAGTGAGCTGTTTGAAAAAATAAAAAGGAATGGTGCATGGAATGAAGGGTTAACTGCTGGTTGCATGTGAACTAGAAAGTGTCTCCAGGTGTAGGCAGCAGAGTGGGAGGTGAGTAAACACAAGCAGTGGAATATGCAATGCTCAGAAATTATGGAATTGTACCAGATCATTATCTCAGCATAACTCAATTTCATCTTTACTGAATTAACATACTTAACTGCCTCTTCACCAAAAGGTGGATCATTTGGAGCTTATATAAAGGAAAAGTATGGAGTTTAATTTCTAGCTACACTTGTGGAGTCTCAAAGATCATATACAATATATGTATGATTAGAATGCAAGGGTTAAAGACTGTTGCTAAAATCAGTGTATGAGCAGAGGACCACTCTAAACTTTGAAAATAACTACCAAGAGCAAGAAAATTTCTTACTTCTAAAGACTGTGCAACAAGGATGCCTGGGCTTAGCTGAGCAGTAGGAATGCAGTCATCTGGGAGTGACATATTGTGGTTGGCTTTTTTTAAGGAGGTTTTTTCTCCCCAACCCCTTATCCAACTCCTTTAAAGACATATTAGAGGACTGGGATGGGGTAACACTGGTTGTGTGTATGGACTGAAGAAGGAGAGGCTGGAGAGCAAAGCTGTGTCCCTCTCTACTCTGCACTGGGGCAGCCTCATCTTTAGTGCTGGGGGCAGTTTTGGACACCACAATATAAGAAAGACATTAAGGTGTTAGGGAGCATCTAAAGGAGGGCAAAAAAGATGGTGAACGTTCTGGAGGGGAAGCTTTAGGAGAAGTAGCTGAGGTCTTTTAGTTTGTTCAGCCTGGAAGAGACTGAGGGGA
>VYZT01005440.1:0-88153 GCA_013400735.1 Pomatostomus ruficeps | reverse complement strand
CCCGGGCACGCGCGGCCGCCGCGGCCCCGCCCCGCGCCCCGCGCAGGGAGCGGCGCCCGGTTTGGGAACGGGCGGGGGTCTCGCGTTTGCCCCGCGAGTTCCATAGGTCACGCCGATGGGAACAGGCCGGCAGTTCGCCTGGGACCGGCCCGAGCGAGCCTCCCTCTCTCCTGGATAAGAGATTTCCCTGAGATAAGGCCGTGCGTTGGCTGGTGGCTCTGGTGTGCAGAGCCACGTGGGTTTGCCCAAAGCCGGCGGGAGCGGGCCCAGAGCCGTGCCGTGCCGTGCCGGTGGTGGAACAATGCTGAGTGTGGAAACATGGCTGCTGCAGGCCTTTCTAATTTTTATTTTCTGTTTTCTAAGTTCTAATGCGGTTGAAACTTCTGCCATTGTAAGATGTCTCCTTTTTCTAAAATTACCATTGTTACGGGGTCGTGGCTTTCCACCCAGGTTTTTTTTTTTTTACAATAGGGAAATAGAGGGAATATTGCAGAAAAAAACATAGTACATCAAAATAGCTTAGGGATACTCCGTTAGGAAATAGCAGGCTTGCTGCACTGTCATTCCCCCAGTTGTGTTCCCAACTGTTGTGTTCCACAATGAAGAGCCTACAATTATAAGATTAAACAGTGCTCTGAGTAATCAGAAAGTTGCAATGCTCCTTGCATTGATTCCCCCACAGTTAAATAAAGGAAGTGTATTTGAAAGGAGAACCAAGCCTGTGGCTTGCTTAACAGCATAGTGAAGAATAAAATTAATTTTAATTACAATTATGCAGAGCAGCATCCCTGAGCTGCTTACAGCCACGAAGTATAAACTGTCAGAGCTGTCTGCCCCTTATCTGTTTGTCCAGAAGCCGATGGTGCTACAATGAAGAGCTTTATCAAACAACTGAGAAATTGTCGTGCAGATTATAATAGTCTTGTACGCATCACTCAGATTCGCCACAGAGCAGGCTTGAATGGTGGTTACAGACTATTCCATTTCCTGCATTTTTATGTATGTACCGCAAACATACGTATTTTATTTTTAAAATTTAGATTACTCATTTGAAGGCAGCTCATGTTGGGTTTCTAAGTTCCTAATGGCTGCTCTTCTAGTGACACAAATGTGTCAGACTTGACCCTGACTCAGGGCAGCTCTCCTCATTCATTGGTGTCACAGGAGCACTGTCACTGTCCTCACTGCCTTTTCAGGAGAGTGGGAAGTGGGTCAGACTTTACCCTTCCATCCCAGACTGCCAACAGTTCTTTGCTGGTCCCAAGATTAGGGAGGTGACGAAAAGTTGCACCAAGTCTCATAAACTTGTTTTATCCTCTTTTATTTGATTCTGTTTGCTGGTTATGGCTGGGCTGGACCTGTGAATCATTCCAGATCCCTGCAGTCATTAGTCAAAGCAGCTATCATAATGCCACACTAGAGTGTTTTCTTAGGTTGTCATTATGAAGCAGTAATTCTAGAATTAAAGCAATTCTTGTCATGTTATTGTTACATTTTCTTCCAAAGATAAATTATTGTGACTGTCTTGGGGGATGTGCCAAGCTGGAATTGTGGAAGCACAGAAATAAGGCTTGAGGTTTCTGCTTAGTAATTTGAACAGATATTTAGTCTGAACAGTATTTGCAAGATCAGAATTACAATGATCCAAATGTTAGAAATAACATTTCTTATTTTAACAATCTGTGATTCAAATAAAATGTGACATAGTTCCAAACAGATAACACCATGGAGAGGGAGAAATGAATTTATTTTTGTGGAAATGGGTGGAAGGGGATGAGAGAAAAAGAAAGTCCGCTGCTCCATGCAAAAATCCACAAAGGTAAGGTAAATCACATATTCCTGAGGGTGGTGGTTAAAAGTACACTCTCCTGGTCCAAGAAAACACTTGAAGCCCATCCCTATTTGTGACAGTTCCCACGCTGATTCTTAGTTTCACAAATAAGCTTAAGAACCTGATTAACTCAGCCCTTCTTAATTTCCCCTTCTTAATGGCTTAAACTATGATACTTGAGGAAAACAGATGTGAAAGATGTGAAGTCAGGAAAGAAAAAAAAAAAGGAAAGGAATGTTATGAGAAGGCAAAAAGAAGACAAAGATATTCCAAGTGGGCTTACAAGTAATTCAGTAGCTGAGGGAGGTGTCAGCAAGGGAGAGGGCAGTGCTGAAAGAGAACTGAAACTTAAGTGCCCAGGAGAAATGAAAGTGAAACTTCGGACTGTGAATGGAAGGAGGACACAGAGGGGAAGTGCTCAAACACTGACAAGCAGGTACAACGGGAGAGGCTACTATAGAATTGTCTTGCCTAGGGCAAGTGCCCTGGAGGTTTTTTAACCTGTTTTTCTTTTTAAAAATGTATAGCTTGCATAGATCTTCAATGACTTGGGCCCACAGTCATGCTGACTTAGGGTGAGCTACTGTACAGAGCCTTAGAGGGAAAAGTATGTCTGTAATTTGTCTGAGCTGAAAGTCAGTTGAACTCTGATGCAGCACAGAGCAGGCAGAGGAGCAGCAGGATGATGCTGCTGGCTCAGGAGCAGCATTTCTCTGGGAAGTGGCTTTCATTGGAGTACAGCAGGGGTCTGGTCTGACACCCCAGGTCAAAGGGCGAGAAGCCAGGTCCAAGCGAGGCGTAGTTACCACTACTGAATTCACAGCAAAAGGAGTAGTCACTTTTCTGAGTCTTCCCCACCTGCTCTCTTTTCCTCTGTACATCACAACCCCTGTTTACCAAAGCTTCCTGAGTGCACAGAGGCTTCATTGCCAGTCTAGAAATGTCCTTACTGACAGGTCCTTCTGAGAGCCCTCTGGCTCCACCTTTCCACCAGGCTGTGACCATCACTGTTTGGGTGCATGGGCTGTGGAGAACACTGGGAGACACACAAGCCCTGGAGAGGCGGTTTCCTGTACTTTGTGTGCCACCACACCGAGTAGAAGCAGCCAGAAAGTGTCTTTTCAGTGAAATGTCCTGCTTCACTAAGTTCTTCCAAAGAGGTCATTGGCATTGTGGGGTTTTGTTCAGCAGGCCTAAAAGTCCCCAGTGATGCTTTTAGATGGGGGGAAAGCCATTAAGAAAAGTAAAAACTACAACACTGGGACACTGGATTGAGTGTTGAAGCCAAGGGAGGAACCAACAAAGCAAACTTCAGCTCTATCAACATACATTTCTTTTTTTTTTTTTTTTAATATTGACTTCTCTTTCAGCAACATATAAAGTCAGTTTCACAGTCTCTTTGTTTGTTCCTTTACCACTACTACGAATCTGCTAAAATGGTTTTGTAAAAACAGGAATGAAGTTGATCTGTGGCCCGTTTAAAAATCAAATAGGATATGTAGATATATATTTCATATACAGTAGTATATATATGTTTCATATCTATCAGGATTTTTTTTCGTGTTGATACTGCTCCCTAGGTACTGTCTCTGCTACTAAGTATTTTCACTTTTAACAAAAGCTGTAACAAATCCCCCACAAGGATCTTCACATGGATTCCCATCATACAGGGTAGAAGATACATAAATAAGGAAACAAATCTTCTTATCCTCCTTTCCTCCTTTATTCCCTTTATTTCCATTTCCTCTTTATTCCCTTTCTTCTCTGTTCCCAGACTGTAGAAAGATCAATTTCTTCTGTATACAAAGTTTGCAGATGTGTTTAATCCACCATCAGTAATATCGTCAGGTCTCTGAGCCAAACTCCTAAGGTGTAAGGGAATCATTTCAGGCAATGTCAGACAAATGTCACACAAAAGAAAACTACCTGGAAGAAAAGATAAGTTCCTTGATAAAGCTCTGGAATGATTTTGCTGACTCATGATTTGTCCTTTATCTCATGACAGCTGGCATTTTTTGTGTAACTTACCTTTTGTTAAATAGGAGGTAGTTAGATCCCCTTTTAGCCCTGGGATCTGGAAGAAAAAGCCTTGAGAATGTGACAACTCGAAATGCACTAAAAATAAAACCTGTCAAGGTGATAGGTTGTTATTACTTGTTTTTTAATTCTTATTGTTGTGGTGGATTTTGAATATTTTAGCTGGTTTATTCTTTCAACCTTTTCAGCAGGAGTTGAGCAAGCTTATGTTTGAGAACTGAAGATATGTCTAAGGAAGCACTTGTTTTAATATGCATGTCTGCAATGAAGAAATGCATATTAAAGATATTTAGGACTTTATATTCAATATGAATAGTTAAATGCAGAAGATGATCTATAGTCCTAGTTATGTTAGCATCCAGTGTAGCAATAAACATACAATTTAAAGCACAGTTTAAATGGTTTAAACTTAATTTTGTATTTAAAGTTACTGAAAAATAAGTTCAGTGTAGGCTAAGGGTGTGTTCCCAGGATCAGCTTCATTATGAAAGACTGTTTCTAAAGTCAAAGTTGTTGGTTATTCATTTGCAAAGGTCACTTATCCCAGGCCTCTTTGGCAAGCTTGCCAGTAAAGGTACTGTTATGAAACACAGCTGCAAATTTCAGCTCCCTGTTCAAGGGAAGCTGAACTGAGGCCGCAGTCTATCTTTTACGTAACTGTCAAAGGTGAATTATTACTATTTTCAGCTGGATCCAGCTCAGAAACCTGTGAAAGATGGAAACATTACCAAGCTGCCAAGATAGGGGGGCCTATTTCAACTTCAGTGCAGCGTTTCGGCCTGTGAAACGCACGGCCATCTGTATTGGTTTGCCTTTCTCCTTGTAAAGGTATCAAGAGAATTTAAGGAAAGTGAAATGTGCAGAAGCACTGGTATATTCATATCCTTTGGAGCTTCTTTCTGGCCAGTGATTTCCTTGCACTGACTGAAATTCTCTGTGGGATTTTACCATCATGGAGCACTGATTCGGGTCCCTCTGAGTTAAGGCTGGTATAAATTGTGCAGGATACATTCTACCAGGATACGTTGTATCTAGAACTGAAATTTGCGCAGAAAGGTACTACCCAGTGTAGATGGCAATTCTGTTTCGGGAAAGAAAGCAATGGGCTTTTCAACACTATTCAGCTTGGGGTTTTCTAATGTTTCAGCAAGGACAGCGATGAAATGCCTGTGACTCCAGGCTGTTTCGGGTGAACCATCAGTGTGTGCTTTCACACTGGAGCAGCACATGAAATCACGAACGTGAGCAGCCTGCACACACAGCTCAGTTAATGCCAGGGCTTTGCTGTCATGGGAAGTACCACTTCAATAAGACCAGTAGACAGAAGACCATTTAAGCACATGCCCAAACTAGTCTCTGTTCTAGTTAGCAGTGAAGTACGCCCTTAAGTATAAAGCACTGAAATTTAAACACCTACACAAAGAAGAAAAGACTCAGGCCACCTTAAACATCTGATGAAAGTTAATTGAAATCTGTTCTGAAATGAGGGCTCGCAGAAGGAATGTGGGTGTGGCTCAGGCACAAGGCCTGCCTGATATTAGTCATGTACATGATAATTATGTATGCAACGAGCACCCGGGAATCAAACTGAGAGGTTTATTGGCTAGATTATTTCATCATCTCGTCACTTGGGCCAGAAGGAGGAGAAGAGCAACCTGCTGATCAGACCATATGGAAACCACCATGTGCACTGGAGGTTCTTCAGAGCAAAACTCTCACCTGTATGGATTCCAAAGTACCAGGGAGAAAGCACTACATCCTGACCTTTAAAATGTGCATCTACAGTCACAAAGACCAAGGGATGCCAGCGTGAGCTGCTGAAGAGTCATGAGTCACTTGTGAGATTTGTGCTGCAGAAGGAACACGTTATCCTTTGCTCTGCTGGTAGTGCCAGTCTCTTTCTGTCTTAAATGATCCATCTGCTGCTGCCCAAATTAGACTGAGCTCTCGCCGTCACTGTGCAAAGCCATCGCCGACAGTGCTCAGAGCGTGGTGTTGTACGCAGCTCAAACCTCGCTTAGCATCTCACCCACGGGTAGGGAACCCCCTCGTGCCAAGAATGGCTTATGTCCCCCTGCAGCCCTCAAAAGAGGAATTGCCTCCCACTGCTGCCAGAGACAATTAGTCAAAGCTGGGACCCTGTAGGTCTTTACCAGGAAGCCCAGCTGAAGGGCAAAAGGAGAGATCTTCCTCTGGGGTGGGAGTTGCTGTCATGAGCGTATGGATGAGATTGAGTCTGGTGGAAAAATGGCTACCTCAGCTGCACAGCTCAGCGCTGCTGGAGGTGTGAGGTGGTTGTCTGCTACTGCTTGTTTTTCTTCTGCTCCACACTGCTTTTTTGGCTCAGGGCACACAACATCACTGTTTAAAAAATCCTCAAGCCTCAGCACAGCTCGGTACGCTGTTGCTGTTTGTTTGTACCCACTGCATGCATTAACCTGAAAACAGTGCAGAACTGCTCACCAGAGGAGGTGTTACACACTGACATTCAGTTATGGTAAAGTCGGTTGTGAAAATAAGTAAAACCAAAGAAGCAACCTTCACTTTCCTCATGCTCTCTCCCATAATACATGACTTTATATTGAGGTGCCCATAGTTCAACTGTCATCGAGAGTTTTCCTGTTTGCTCTTTGGGGGTGCCCAGTATTCAGTTCAGCTGTGAATCCCTGCTTGTAAAGCAGGAGTTCTCCATTTGGTAACATCTTGGGAATAAAAGAAGGAATTGGAAATCTCTCAATGTGTAGGTGTTTCATTCTGGAGGTGTTTCTGGCTTTCCACTTCTGAAGAATGAGTAGGTTGCCTTGAAATAATGACATTTGCGGAAGCTCTTTAAGTCTGATCTGTATTTATTAGGACTTTATAGCATATAAGCGGAATGTCTTACAATCTGGGGTCTATGAAGAAGAGCATCACAAAATTTACTCCGGAAAAAAGAAATCAATGAATAGTTGAGTGGATACCTCCTGCAGAAGAAAAAAGGAACCTACATAAGCTCTGGTTCCTACTGAAATTAATTTCCCCACTTCAGTGGTTTTTAAAGGCCCAAAGCATCAGGTTTGCTCTTTAGTGTCACATCTGAGATCCCAAGCAAAGCTGAAGTGGGGGACTGTGGTATGGGAAGTATTTAAAGCATTTCTGGGCACAGAACAGCAGCTGGGACCCCTGGGGCTACCAGTGCAATGCCCTCAGCTCAGCTGGGCTCCAGCCTCACCCTTGGGGCATCACAGACTCCCTCCACAAGGACCTCCTCTGGTTGGGTGCTTTGGCTGTTTCGGCAGTGGTGCCCATGCTCAGGAGCACCTGTGGATTTTTTTATAAGGAAGAAGAGTAATTTCTAAGTGGAGAATACAGGGTATCTTCTGTACTCATGAGGTGGGAGTGGGTGCTCACCCCATTCCCTCAGCTCTGGTTCAGCAAGGGCACTCCAGCATATGCTTATCTTGAATTTGAATGTGAACGTGATGATGCTTGTGATTTGTTTAGCAAAGAGAGATGTTTCATGTAGTTGAAGCCCAAAGACTTACTCTTTTTTTCTTCCTCAGTTACAGGCTGTCATTAATAATTGAAGACAAGGGAAGGGTCAAATATTACCCCATTCCATCCCTACCTCAAGGGATGTTTTTAAGAGGATATAATTATAATCCACAATCAACTACTAACTCTTGAAATAATAGTCATGTCCAGCTTTCTCTAGTATGTATTGAAAGAGCAATCACGGTTTGAAAGATGAATATCCTTTCTTTCCCAGAAACCTGTGAAGTATTGCAGGTGCTGAAGAACAAAAAAACCTACTTGAGGAATTACTGGCAATAGGCTGATTTTTAATTACCAAATTTAAAAACTTTTCTGTCAAAAAACTCCTTAGCATCTTCTTTTCAATTGCGCAATTTCAAGATTTTTCTGCATTTATCCCACTCTTCCTTCTCTCCGTGCCATTTTATTCACAACTGCTCTTCTTTCTTAAATACTTGCCATTGGATATCAGTGAGCTTCAAAAGTCTTTTGATGGGCTTAGAAATCCATTCCCTTAATAAATCTGTTCTTAGCCCAACTGATGCCTTCTGGCTGTGATCTGTGCCAAATCTCTTGGTCCCTCCTGTTCCAGCCATCCCTTCTGCTCTTGCAGCGTTGTGGTCAATGTTGAACTTCAGCAACAAGGTTGCTCGGTGTCTTTCCTGCAGAGGTCCCAATATTGCCTGATGCAAGGGAAGACAGGCAGTGTAGAAATCAGACTGCCTCAAGGACAATGTGGACTGCTGTGTTCGCCTCCAGTCCCCATTCAAGAACTTCTTTTTCTTCTACGCTATACTTCTACTTTCAGTTTTGGTGATAAACTCACCTGGCCATGACAGAGACTTCCTCTGTATTTGTGCAGTGGCCAAAGCATTGATCAAAACCTCTAGAAAGTAATAACATACATAATAAAATAGTAATTAAGAAATCCTCTCCTGTGGACACATGTTGCTTTCTCTATCTTTAATATGCCTGATGCACTTTGAGACACAGAAAGAATTGCAATCTGTAATGCTTTGAGTGTGCCTGAAGATGATGAGAAAGCCCTGATGATAGAAGGCTCAAATTGGAAAACGTTGTGAGCACACAGTCCACAATGCAGCACTCTTATCTATCTTGACAACCTGCTTTATCACCTCCCAGAGAAAAGGTGGCAAAATCAGTTAAATCAAATGAATTACCATTGCAGCCTTTTGCAGGATCTTTAAAAAGGCACTCCAGCTCCTTGGGAAAGGATGCTCTGTGCATGCATTTTAAATAATTTCAAGAGTTTAAATTTTTACCAATTTAATTACTAATCAGTGTCAGAAGCCAGTTACAACATAATTTTGCCCAATTCTTTCTTTCTCTACATTTCCTGCTCTCAAGAGGCTCTGGGGATTGCCCTTCCTCAGTCCTGAACACTCTGTTTTAAATATGTTAAAAAATAATCTTTGAAATGTGAAAATCTAGCTTGGATGTGTAGTTTAAATCTAGCATCTAATGAATTCCAAGGGGTTCCCAGATCCCTTAATTCCTCTGAACACCACACTGACTAATTTAAAAATTCTACTGTCCTAGGAGCTCATGTTTTTTAAGCACTTAGAGAGCATAGTAATGAGCATGAGAGAAAAGCCAAAAGAATGTGACAGAGACATGAATTTCAAACAGCAAGTGCCAAAAAACCTGAACATTACTTTTCCTTTTAAATAAGCTTGCAACCACGAGAGAAAAAAAATAAAATAATTGTCGAAACTGATTTGAGACATGCAGCTTAACAAGATGTTTCCTCTCACTAGATCTCTGGAAATGCTTGGACTTCTTTTGCCATCTGCAAAGTGCTTTTCAAACACTGTTTACTTGATCTTAACCTTCTCCTGGGAGACCAGTGGGAAATGAGTGCATTCTTTTTCAAGGTATAGAAATTGAAACAAACATGGTTAAGCCTGTTTAGGAATTCATTCCCAGTGGATGCAATCTCTTCGGCAATTCTATCTTCAGAAGTGATGGCTGCAGGGAGCAATTGGAGTGGACAAGAATGGGGAAATTATGAAGTTTCTAGAGGAAGTGATCTGTGAACTGGAATCCTGATGAGGAGTGGGAACAGTTACTTGGAAGTCCTGTAAAATGTGTGAGAGTTAAACTAAAATGCACAGGCCTGGTGGGGCAGTGGGAGGTGAAGCCATGCCTCAGGGCAGTCTGTGTGCTCTGAAGGAAGCAAAGGGTAAGTTGCACAGCCTGCCTCGGGCTGTGGCACCAACCCTCTCATCTCTTGTCTTCCTGTCTCCTGTCTGTGAAATGGACCTAATACTCAGGCAGATTTCCTCAGGCAGGGGATGAAAGCAGGAGGGTGATTTGATAGAAGTAAGAAATGCAGCTGCAGCTCATCGCCTCTGGTTAACCAAACACTGACCCACCACCACCCACCACTGCTACTGCCGGGGTGTACATACCCAGTACACATTTTAGCACTGGCAGTTCTCTTGTTTTGTCCTGGCCAAAAACATTTTCTTGCAATAAAAAGACCTGAAAAACCTTGATGGCATATCTGAGGAACACACGCTTACCCTGCCATGCAACATCATCAGAATAGCAGTGGTTTACTTGTTGGCTGTAAGACCCAGAAGGCAATATCTAATAGCTTGCTTCCCACTGCCTTGTCTCTCCTGTGGCCACCTCAGAGCTTTACCCCAAGAAGGTTGGCAGAATTGGTCCATAGTGTGCAGTTAACTGCAAATTAAAACTCCTGCAGATCAGGAACTTTGCAAATGAGATAATGTGAGACAACACATTTAGGCACTCAAGTAGACTGATTTATCCCTGAGCAGTATCTGCCCTTTTAAATATCAGAACAGTCAGAACTTTTGACTTCAATAAAATAAAGAAAAGGAAGAAAGGAAGACAAAAAGCAAAGCTTTTGAAAATTATCCTGCATTTCATTCAGTGTGAATTAGTGAATGGTATCAGACTTGAAAAGTGTTGTTTTTCATAAACAATATTATTTGCAATAAATCCTCAATCGAATTGTGTCATAGGGATACAGCAGAAGCAGGACATTATGTTAAGAATTATTCCTAACCTGCATTGCCTACCCCTGTTGACACTCAACATGAAGATCCATTTTACTGCACTGTAGCCATTTAAAAAGATTAAAGTGGAAGTAAGATGATTGGAACCAACAGGAACATCCAACAAAATGAATTTGCATTGAAAAACATTGTCTTGTCAAAGCTGAATTGATTTGTAGGGATGCATTGGTTGTGATGAAATTCTTGATGGTCTCTGAAAACTACAGCATTACCTTCTTCCTGCTGACCGGGACACAAACAGAAACAAACATTGGGATTTTTTTTAATCTTGCAATAGATGCCTCAACACAATTTTCTTCTGCTGCATAAAAATTGTTTCGAAACCTAATGCAGCTTGATAACATATTTCCAAATGGTGGGAGGGAATTCATGTTCTGAGGCTGGCTACAAATTATACTTGTGTCTTCTTTAGAGCCTGTTTGCATGACTATAAGGGTGCAGAATTGCTGTTTTATAAGTGAGACTTGGAACACGGGGAGTATAATCTCAAACAGAGCTTGCATATACACCCACAGTGTAAGTACTGGGCACTGTTTGCCTTTATAGATGTGGATTTCTGTGCCAAGAATCCTATAAAGATGACCAGCATAGGTGTCATCAAGGAACAGCTAATAAAATACGAACAGTTGAAAAAAATAGACCCTGTGCCCACCTTTGTATCATTATTTTATGTATCAGAACCCCTGTCCTTCTGCAAAGTCCATAAAATGAGCCAATTCTGTATACTATATTCTTATACCTTATTTTATAGATATAATGGACATGCATATTTTTGGTAGGAAATGCTGCCTTTTAGGCTCATGCTGTCTTTAGCATACAGAAAAGTCTTTCAAACTTCCAAATTCCAGACCTCACCAAAGGGAAAAGTAGAGGACAGGAAAGCAGGTCACATCAGTTACGGGAGGTAATTACGGAGAACAGCTGAAAAAAAGAAAATGCAAAGCAGCCAGGCGTCAGCCACACTGAGGGAGACAAGATGGAAAGGCTGCGAAGGAAAGCAAGGTCAAGAAGAAAGCACAGAACAAAAAAGGGTGCCAGTGATTTCCCGTGCTCAGGAGAGGAGGCTGAGCTCTGCTGCTGTGTCTGACCTGTTCACGTACCTCAGCTGTGGAAGGCTGCTGGACAACAGTGTCTGCTGCTGGCATTTTCCTGATTCTACTGCAAATTAGTTCAGGCAGTTAAGTGAGGAAAAAGTTACAGGATTTTTTTGTCCCAACTTGGTAATTTCAGTTTTGTGTCTGTTAATGTTCTGGTTTGCTCTTAGAATTGTTCTCATCATGAGACAAACATTGTGTCAGGGCAAAGCAAGTGCCTGGCTGGACCTGTGCTTGTTCCAGCTCTGACTTTGACCAGCTTAAGCTGTCAGGAAAATACACCCAAGTAGTTTTCTCAGCCCAGAGTGAAATCTGCAGGCCTGGGCCAGTGGTGGTTGCTTTAGAGCTATTGCTAGCTCTACACTGGGAATCTCTTCAAGGTCAAAACTTGTTGGTTTTTTTTGCAGAGACCACCAAGCAGACATCCCAGACATAATAGTAATTTGCTATCACATCTGAACTTACTTAAACTAACAATTGGTTTGGCAGAGGCCTCATCCCCTATTACATATGCTTTGAACTATTCAATCTCAATTTTCAATATTCTTTTTATTTTTAAGGGAAGTAGTACTTTGGTCATTGTCACATAAAAACAAGAATTTTTTTACAGCGCTGTGGTGGCGGCGGCAGTGGTGGTTTTAATAATTTGCATGTCTAGTTTTGGTCAGCACTTTGGGCACCTGGCCATGTGTGGTGATGGTGCTGAGCTGACGTGCACGGCCCCGGTGCCAATCCAGGATTCCAGCAGAAGCGATGAGCAGTGCCCTCAGTAGCTGAGCCCAAGACACTTTGACTTTACCCCATCAGGAGCTCTCCCCCGAGTGCTGGGAGGAGCCAGAGTCGGAAAAGGTGTTGGTGGTGGCATCGTATGACATTGTATCATTCCTGTCTGGTGGGGCAGAGCATTGACCGATCTCTGATGTCTAGTGGATGCATAGATCTGGGAGAAGTGTGTCTGCTCAAGCACGACAGTTCATGGCCATTCTTTGTGGAGTTTTGGGAGACTTTTGAAGGGACCTGGCAGAGCTTCTGATTCCAGGAAGGAGAAGATGGGAAACGCGGGGAGTGTGCATGCGTGTTTGTATGTTAGATATTCCCTGAAGGCTGAAGAAAAGGCAATCAATACACTTTTCTCGTTAGGCGATTTCTGCTTTTTCAGACAGTTTTTCTTTGTGCACTGCTGGGTGGAGCAACATAAGAAACCCCTGAGTTATTCAGTATCTGCTTCTCTGTAGTGGTGCTTTCTGCTGCTCTCCTTTCTATTTACCACCATGAGGTCCTTTAGTCTCTGAAGCTATTGAGATAGAGGAAAGAAGCTCGTCTTCCCAGTCTCAAGTGGAGGAAGTGGGGGCTTATTTCTTCCTTACTTTTTGGGGGAGAGAGGAGAACTATTTCCTATTCTAATTCTCTCCTGACAATTTGATTGGTATCAAGCCACAAACTTCGTAAGGCATTCTTGACACTGTGGGACGACCTCCTGAATTTGCAACTACACAGCTTTATAATAGCACGGTGTGCAGGTGTGGGTTTTCTCGAAATCAATGCTTGATTGACTGCAGCCAGGTTACACACAGAGTGCCTTTTATTTGGGCTCCCTTTGTGGAGACATTCACGTAACAGCACAGACATTAACATAAGAGCATTTCCATGCACTAATGTACAGGTAAGTTATCCTGCTCTATAAGAGCTGTAAGACACAGAGTTACTTGAATTGGATAAGCTATGAATGACTATGAATTCCTAGGGGCATCCATTTCCTTTGGACTACCACAGTAAAACTTACTGCATGTTGTCTGACTGACCATTTTCTTCTTCCAGCAGGCAGGGAGGGGGCTGCTTTGTCACAGTAGTGCTGCAGAGGGACTGAGAAGGATGCTCACCTACATGGGGCTGGTAGGAGAAGTGGTCTGTATAAAGTGACATGGATATGCATCAGAGTAAAGAAGAATTTAACTGTACAATTGGGTAGAAGTAGTGGATATATCCCACAGAGATGAAGGGTGAAAAATTACACAGGACTGAGGGGTGGGATACTATCACAAAGTGGCTTGGTCCCAATCATTAGTTTTCAGTCACATTTAAATGTGCAGTGTGAACACAAAATGGTTCCTACCACTCCCCTTTGCTGTTTGCTGCATTGTTTATTGACAGGTGTAAACATGAGTGGTTACAAAAAATGCAGGGTTAATGCATTAGCAGCACCCAGAAAAAAAGCATTTTATGCCCCTGCAAATCTTCCATCATAAGATCTTACAGCAAATTCTCAATAGCAATATGGTAAAGCTCAGAACATCTGAGAGAGGTGGGCTTTTTTGTCATCTCACATTGCAGGTAGAAGGCTGAGGGGCTGAGAGAGGTTAAGTACCTGGTTGAAGCTGCAGAGGCTTGAGCACAACTCAGACCAGTAGCTCCCAACTCTGACTTAGCCCAGCAAAATGAGAACCCTCCTTCCCCGACATAATGGCTTGAAAGTGGAAGCAAGAAGAGAAAGCTGCTTTGACCAAATTTTAATCTTAGTTTTAAATTAGAGTCAGTAGGTAATGGGAACATAAATTATTAACGAATGTGTGTGCGGAGGGGAAGCAGTGAAAGAGGGTAGGCTACGGAGAGGTGGTGGGATTAAACTGATGAGATGATTTCTACTAGCTGTGACCATATACTGCCCAACAAAAGCATAAAGGAAGCACTTCTTGCCTCCCAAGGCATCTAATACCACTTGCACCTTAGGGAATTCCACCACGCAGCTCTGGGTTGCAGTGTCAGCTGGGGCATCGCTGCCTCACGGGTCTCTGTGCTTTGTCCCATGGCCAGGATGTGCTCTCAGGAAAAGGCCCAGGCACTGACCTGGCTGGAGAAGGACTTCAACAGATTGTACTGACGAGACGATCCAGACTGGCCAACCAACTGTTAAGTGAAATGAGATGGGTTTTTCCTGCCTTTGAGGAAGAATCCTTGCCTGTCACTTTCAATTAGCCAAATTACAGCTGTCATTGTGTTCTGCAGCTCATTAAATACTAGGAGTCTGCTTCAAATATGGGCAATCAAAGAGACAATCTTGATAAGATTCTTTCTTTTAACCAGAAAAAATATGACTTCTCCTCTATCATGACACTTCATTGAATAAAACCTTTGTTTCATCCAACTTCATTTTTACCCTGCATTACACCTTTCTACTAATATCTAAGGACTTTAGTGGTGCTCTTCTCAGGAAAGAAAGAAAAAAATAAAGTAAAATCAATAGATGGACAGGCATGCTGACCTCTCTCTCTTGCAGCCAGGATGTTTGAGTACTGCATAGCAGTTATCATACAGGCTTTAGTTCAAATACAGTATATGATAAAAACACTTTTCCACCTTTCCATATTGGTCATATTTATTCTTGCTTTGCTGTTTCTCTAAAGGAAATATAGATTCAAACCTACTTAGATTATAACCAATTCGCTGCAAAGCACATGTTTATATACAAAAAGCACAGGAATAATCTGTAAATAAAAGACATCCCTGATGGAATTCTGTATTAAAGTCTTACTCCACCCATAACAACTGTTGGTAATGGATAAATTTCAACTATTCTTCCTCTTCTTAAATATTTTATTACAGAAAGCCTTTGGGATCTTAATCAAGTGTGTGGATCCCATGGTACTCAGCACAAATCCAGAACAAAAGGATATGTTCACAGCAGAGATATAAGGCCAGATGGAGTGGACAATAACTGGGCAAATATATGGAACCAATGAAATCATATTGATCTGTTTGCAATGTCCTGGTCTCAGCACCCTGGTGGCTTAGCCCTTTCCTTTTTTTTTATCAGCTCCATAAAAACCAGGGTTCTTTAAGGTAGGTAGTGAAACCAGTTAATAAAAGCCTTGTGCAAGCCACTAGCCAACTCCACTAAAGTAGGAAAAGTGGTGTCAGAGGAAACCTGGTGGTGTTCATTTCCTTAGCTGTTAAGAAAGTGGAGACGGTGCAGGGTATAGGGAAGATCACCTCAAGGGGCTGTCCCTTTTGGTGGGGACAGGGATAGTGTTATTCAGAGCGTGGGGGCAGAAAAAGGCAGGAAGAGGGAGAGAGGAGCCCAGAATCAGAATTGGGGAGGAAGGCCAAGTGGAAGCAGTTGGAGAGATGGAAGACGGACAACATATGGCAATAATATTGCAGGGGATGGAAATAAAATGCTGTGTTGTTTAACAGAGGGAAAAGAGCACAGAGAAGAGAGGTCAGGTGAGGCAGACACTGGATAGAAGCTCAACTCTTCCAGTATATTTGGATCTAAAGCAAAGAAGGCACACAAGATGTGTGCAAGGACATTAATCATGGATGCTTCTACATTGCATAAGATCCTGGGAGCAATATAGCTGTGCCTATGTGGGACACACTCGCCCCTGTATCTCTGTTATTGAATACAAACATGCTGTTTACTCTCTCTCTTCCTTAGAAATACCAAGGCACCCTGGAGAAATACAGTTAAGCTTTTATAAAATCATCAGCATGCTGCTTGGTAGTTTTATTCCCATCTAAGCCCTGCTATGTGGTTAAAGCTGGGCCACGTGCTTCCTGTTACAGCAGAACACTGTGTCCCACCTTGAAAGACACATCACGTTCAAGTCTCCACAAGCTAATGCATCTGAAGGGGCTGCAAATCCAAGACCTACATGACACTGGGCCACTTGTTTATCAGTCTTGCAAATGTGCAAATAAGACACAGGCTTGTCAATAAAAAATGTTTCAATCTAATTTTCTCCGGTGAAGAAAAATAAGACGCACAGAAAAAGAAATGTATTTTTGGTGCCTGAATGTCTACCGGTTCATTTTCAAAATCTGCTTTTATTTATCCTCTGGTTTTCATTGATCTCTGGCGATAAACATGCCAGCTGAGAGAACTTAGTTCTAACAGACAGCTTTTCTTGCCTCTGCCAGAAGAGATCTGGTTTCCTCTATGAGCCGTGCTTGGTAGACTTCAGTCAAGTTGAAATATATCTCAATTCAGTGGATTATAACCAAATTAAGTACAGCTTTGCTCCAAAAGATTTATTTTTTTTAGGGTCTTCAAAATGAATTTTCATTCCTTTTCTCTCTAAAACACACAGGTTTATTGACAGCATGTGTCATTGTCTGAAATCCAACGTGTTTCTTACTGCGCCTTATTATGAATCCCTTCTCTCATCTTTTTCGGCTGAGCACTTCCCCACCTGCCCGCTCTCTCCTTCCTCTCCTGTTTCCAGACCCAAACCTTCCTCCAGCACCCTGTTGGCATGGTCGTCTTCATGTGCCCAGATCTACACGTCCCCAGCGTGGGACAGAACCTTTCTGAGCACACCTGTGAGGCCCTTACCAGCACAACACCCCACAGTGGTTTTCAGCTGGACTTTGTGGGTCCCTAGGCCACCTCTGGTTTATTGCTGCTGCTGAATCCCTTTTCCTATGATGCTTTTCCCAGCTTAGTTCCTCCTGAGACTCCCTGTGTAGATTTGCGTATTTTTTTCTGACAAAATGCATCTCAGAGTCAGCTCTCATTCATCCTGAGGGGCTGAAAATCCCTTTTACAGCATAGAATTAATTCAGTAGGAAATCCCAAGGAGCAACCAATTTAAATGTTGTTTAATTAAGGAAAAGTGCTTCTCTTACCTTAGATTTGATGCATGCATACACCCCAAACACACACTCAGGGATTGAAATGCCTTGATAGGGCATACACAACATGCCACATTTGCACTGTGAATACTGGCACTTGTCATGTGAAATAGTGGGCGCAGTGAGACTCCTTAGTCACACTTCTCTATTTGCATACCGATACTCCTGAGTTTTCACACAAGGACCTCCGAATTTCCTGTGTGACTGATGCACATAAAGCACAGGTACCTGCCAGAGAGGAAATGCATGTCAAGAATATATTTGTACCTGCGCCCGCTCCATTTGGGTACTTTTCTCACCTACAATGAAGCCTCCTAGCCCATTTAAACCAAGAGGGCTACAGATTCGTGGTTCAAACAGCCCAACAAATAAAACAAGGGGTGACTTGAACCTTGATTGAGCTTCAGTGAGTCAGGAGTTAGTTGGAAGTAATTAACTCTGACCTAGTCTTTACCTCATTTGAGCCAGTATCTTGAACCACAAAGGGGATAAGGACTTGTACAGAAGTGATTCTGTTTGAAGCTCTGTTGCCATTATTGTCTGGTTGGTTAATACTATTAATAGCATAAACCAAATTTATTTCATTTGGTAATGGTGAAAAAAGACATCTATAAATAATGCTCAACACCTTACGTAAAAGTATTTAAAACTGAAAAAAGTAGCATGAAATTTTACCTTTCCCAAAATTCAACTTCCTGTCATTACAGAAATTCAATTTTAACATGGTGGTGAAGACCCAGTAAGCAAAGCAGTACAATTGTTATTAGCAGGTTCGGAAAACCTTCCCATGACACCGTTTCACTTTTAAGTGGGAAACACATTCTACTCGGAACTCAGCTGTCTGCTTCTGGTTATTTAACACCAGCAATCTAAATATCCTTTGATGGGGGCTGATGGGGCTTTTTGTATGCAAAATCCCATGGCTCGAGTAAGAAAGTGAAAGTGATTTATAGTACACGCAGCCAGGTGCACTTGAGTATCCCGCGTCTCTGGGGCACGTTGGATCCCCAAGTCCTGGCAGGGCCAGGCGCGGAAGGGAGTCCCTCACCTCTTAGCTAGTGGGGCCGATGATCGGGACACCCCAATCCCGGCCTCATGGTGAGCAGTGGGATGGCTGCTGCTCACACGGAGGAGGAGGAGGACATGGGACCAGACGGCGGTTGTTTAGCTTGGCCGTCCTCACCTTCCGCGGCAGCCAATCTCCCTGCCAGTATCCAGTCGTTCCCACAGTAAGCCTGGTCTTAGCCGGGGATGCTTGCGTTCAGTTATTAATTTGGATGTTGCTGAAGTTTTCCTGAGGAGCTCGAGCCACGGCACGGGAAGCACATATCTGAGCTTACAGCCGGGGCTGGAGTGAAGCAGGATTTCTCTGGCAGGGGGAAGAAGGCAGGCGTTTTCCCTCGGGCCTGTTTCCTGACTGGACGGTGAGGGCTGGTGGCAAGGGGAGGTGGGGTCTTCACAGAAACCCACAGGAATCTCCTCGTGGAAAGCCTTTGGCTGCCTAAGACACTGGGCTTGGGCCAGGTACCCTGGAAGTGAAAACAGCTACTTAACAGTTTCATAGCCTTCTTTATGCTTATTTGTAAAGCACTTTGTGAGTTAACATTAACCCCCCTCCACGGAGAGCAGAAGCAGGCAGACGTTTCTAAAAACACCTTGCAAATTAACAACAAAAATGTAAAAAGAAACAGAGGCCTCTCATTCACAGGCCGTGTTTGGGGGGAAAGGAAGAAAAAAGGAAAGAATTAAATACACAAAAGGTAACAAAAGCACATCTGTCTGTAAAATTATTTTCATAAGATCACTAAGCTGTGACTGCAGCTGATATTGTTAAAGCCTGTGAGCAGACACTAGCTTTGCCATGAGCTCTCCTGCCCTGAGGAACCACATCAGAAAGAGTCATTTGGGCAGAAGGAAAGATGGCTTAGGTGCTGAGAACCTGACTTCATTTCTTATTTCAGGGTGACATAAACCTTAAGAGGTCTGTATCAGTTAGATCATAACTTGTTAATGCTGTGGAAAGTCACCACATCTCCATTTTGTCTAAGAGATGTAGAAGGCACATTAGTACTCCACTTTATTGTTTCTTGAAGAAAAACAAGAGTATTTTGATCTGTTTCGAAAAGGGAGTTTCAAAACTAATATTTTTAGAAAACTTAAATAACGAGAGGATTTATTTCCTTGCTCAAAGCTGCGTAACACACAGTATGTACCACACACAGAGCAAAAAACTCTACAAAATAATGCAGCAGCCAAACTAATGCAAAGTCATTTCATCAGCAATGGCTCTGAGGGAAATGCTTGTCAGAATCACCCCCAGAACAAGTCTGTGGCTGCTCTGCTCTTTTTATTACCTGGGAGGAGTATGATGGCAGCAGAGTGAACCACGATTTCATTTGTTGCATAGTTTCCCTATGGTACTGCCTTATGTTGTTAATTCACGAGTGGAGGTACCACGCTGCCCAACCTAACTACACCCTTGCAGCAGCAGAAGCACTCCCGGAGAACTGAAGGGATAACTTCGTTAGCTCAGCCAGCAGAGGGAACTGCTAATCAGCGCTAATTGCTCACACAGGTCTAACACATATCCTACCAAGCTCAGTAAATACCCAGTAAGTCATGGCACTTCACACTTTCTGTGCTGTGTCAGACTGCAGATGACCCGGCAGATTCCAGCGCCGTGATTTCCCTCCACAACATTCCTCTAGGCCTTCATTTCCCCTCACTTTGACCTTGGCTTTCTCCCGGAAGGAGGGCAAGCTCTGAATCGGTTTTGGCACAATGGCATTTCTGTCTCTTTCTGGTCAATTGAGTACTCAGATAAATTAAAGTCCTGCCTGAAACACACAAATTCTTTTCCCCCCTCATGTCCGCTCATTCTCCTCTAGTTCTGCTCCTCTCCCAGCTATTTTCTGCCAAGCAGCTGCTGAACAAAGTGAGGGTTAAATCAGGTAGCTCATATTTAGGCTCAACTTAGCAAAGCCATGGGCAGGTTTGACCCATGCTGACTGGCTTCACAACTAGGCTGTGAGCCTGTAGCACAGTGCCACAGCGAGTGCCTGGGCAGGTACAGCTCCTCCAGAGTACCCCTTGTAATTCCTCCCAGCTTTCCACAGAGGAAACACACACATAAGGTGCAGAACACTCTTTGCTTCATAACAATTACTTCAGAAGCTCTGTGGTTATCAACAGCTAGGCAAAGCATGGCTTGGTTGCATCCCCTTGGCTGCCTCACCCCAGGCTGAGCCGGTGCACTTCATATCTTCCAACATGAAGTACTTCCCAATGATACCAGTTTGCTTCCAAGAGGGCAAGCAAAAGCAATCCCTTACGCCCTTTTTTACAGATGTTCAACTTGCTTTATTCAGTGCTCATCCTGGTGTTTTATATCTCCAAACTAGATAAAATAAACAGTGCTTGTCATGCCTCCTCCCTGCCAACAGCTATAGCTCTCATTCCAGCAAGAGCAGCCCCACCAGCACATCTGCACAAGACAGAGTGGGAAATGAAAAATCCTCCATCAAACTTAGGCACTCCAAAGGGGATCCACTGGATTGAGAACAAAGGAATGCTGCAAAAACCTCATTAAGCAACTTCTGATGACCTTGTATCTTGGAGGGCATTGAGCAGTAAGAGGAGCCAAAGGCAGCTCCCTCTTATACCCATCACCTGTGGGCCACCAACATCCCTTTCATGGCCAACACGCAGCTGGATCACAGGCTGTGTCAGCCACACCTCTGCTGCAGAGGCCTTATAGAAACCCATATGGAGCTCCCTGACACCTCATTTCCTGCACCCCAAACATCCTAAGGAAAGGCTTGGGTAGCTGAAGACCTGGCCTGCTGGATTCACATAAAATCAGCAGGGGAGTCTTGTTTGCAGGAATACAATGAATTAAACTGGATGAGGTCCAGGACTCAAGTTACACTAATTATGGGTTTAAAATTAATGTAACACTAAACACCTGCTTCCTTCCAGCCTGAGAAAGGTGCCTTAGAAGGGTGTTATGTCTAATTTCTGCTTTTACAACCTTGAGAGGAAGGTGCTTTTACCATGTGAAATTAATTGCTTAGGTGCCCTCCCCGGGCTCTCACATGGAAATTGGAGCTTTTGAAAAAATGAGGGAGTGAAAAGACAACAGCTGTAAGATGAAACCCATGATGGAATAAAGGCAGAACCTTACTGAATTAATTTTACTTTCCCCTGTAATATATCCCTGGTTGGCTTAGTAGTTATCCACCTGCTTAACCCTTCCTTTTCCTTTGCAATTTATTTTTAAAAAAACCTCAAAACTTTTCCAGCTGGGTTATTTTTCTTTTTTGTGTTTAAAATAAAACTAGTTAAGGCACCCAAAAAGCTGTCAAAGCTCTGAACTGATGAACCTCACCCAGCCTACCCCCATCTCACACTCTCCAAGGGAGTCTCTCTCTCTCTTTTTTGGGGTACCTATGTGGCACAGAGCCATCCTCCTCCTCCAGGTACCCTTTATCCAGGCATGGCTGTCACCAGCTAAGCAGCAGCCCTGCCTGTGCATGCAGTTTGGGAGCACAAGCAAAGTCACCTGTACATCACTGCAGCTGGAGAAAAATGCTTTAGGGGATCACATGCTCCAAAGAGAGTTTCTGGGAACACCTCCGCCCACAGTTTGGTGACACAGTTCCCAGCCATTGTGTGGCAGAGTGCATGTTTCTTTCTCTCCTACCTGGCCTGGCATGCAGGTCCCTCTCCATCTGTCTCATAGCTTTTCGGAAAGACATGGAGGGGACACATAACCATTCCTGCTCACTGATCTCAAAAAGCTCTGTAACTTGCACACAGCCATAGCACTCGGGAAGCCAACTCCCTTTGGGACTGGCTTACAGCTTGTAAACATTATTCACCCAGAACAGTCATCCGAGAACAGTGATTTTCAACATGTGTATGCACTGTCGTTCTTATTTCTTGCAGCATCTTGTGCTTTCTGCATTGTCAATGCTGTATTTCCAATTCCCCATGTGCTGTACTGTACCTGAAGCGAGACTCATTCCAGACATCCAACTCCTTGGGCAACTTGGACCAGCCGCAACTTTAAAAAGGAAAATAATGATATGTAAGAAACAATTTACTTTTCTCTTTGCTGGCTCAGTGAACTCCTTAGTAAGGTGGGAACAGGGATCAGCCACTTACTATTTTGAGTTTGACCAATTTGGCCTGAATACAGCACCATTGTTGATGTCTTAGAAGTCTACATGGGGCAGTACTTAGAAATCAGAAACCACCTGACTGACTTGCAAACATTTTCTTATTAAAAGAAAAAAAAAGAATAATGAGATAAATCTTTCTCATCCTGTAAGTAGATTTTTCTCAAACTGAATAAAATCAGGTCATTGCTTCTAACTCTGCACTAACTGTGAACACCCCTTGCTCCCCCATTGCCACATTCTCAGTATGCTGTGAGCCCAGAAGTATGTCCTTGAAAGAAAAGTCAAGCAGTCCAATGGCCATCAGTCCTGTGGGAAGGGGAGTGGGGAATCACTCCCTTCCATCCCAGACACTGGCATGTCGACAGATCCAAACAGCTGCGGTAGAAAGGTGGGAACAGGCCAGCAGGTTTGATCAGAGGAAGTGGCAAATTCCAGAGCCAAAAAGGAAAGAGCCCTAAGTAGCTCGACTCAGGCAAAGTAGTTAAAACACTTAATTTTTGTACTTGTTGATGCTATTTCAGTGCCTCCGTCTGTAACATCTGGTTGCCTTAGATACATGAGGTAACTACGGCAACTAGTTATTACAGGGAGAGGGATAAGAAATAGATCAACATTACTGAATTTGGCAGGCTCTAAAATAGCTTCTTTGTAAAGCAGAGGCAGGTGCAGAGGGTACAACAGCACCACGGGGCAGTGAATGGCAAAGGTGGCCGCAGCAGGACAACACCCTGGCATTAGGCTGTTAAAGCATCTAAATGCTTTACCTCTTTAGATCTTTGCAGCAGGATTACTGGCCAGAGAGTACCAAAATATTTGGGATGCTCAAAGGGGTTGCCCAGTATTTGTACTGGAGCTATTTTCACTGTAAGTCATCCCATCCCCACCACCCTACCCTTCCCAAACCTCTCTCCCTCAAAAACAAGAAAGGTGTTGGGAAGTACTAGTTGTCCTCCACATATTTCTAACTAAAGGGGGGATATATGACATGAAAAGATTGTAGTGACCAGAATCACTGTGAGCCTGAACACACATCCTAAATATCAACACTTAAATGGCAAAACTGACACCATGCCTTGGTGACGTAATGCACTGTAGTGCACAAAACAGACCAGAAAATGACGCGCAGTTCTCATTAACTGATCATTTTAGTGCTTTACAGAATAATTAGTTAATCTATTGGAAGGTGAGCAGCTTTCAGGCTGGGTTGCCTTCCCTGCAGAAAGTCATTAAAGTGCACTGAAACACCCCAGTGACCTCCTTGCTCCAGACAGTAGGGAGGAGTGGGTGTTTCCAGATTTGAAACTGAACCATCCAGGACTGCCAGAAAGACATATTTGTGCCCAAAATGTCTGTCTGACTTTTTTTTTTTTTCTTGGCTTGCAGGAAAAGCTATGTTAATAAATCCTTAATAAAGGATTGCCTGAAAAGCTGGATCCTTGTGCTGTCTAAATATCCTTCACCAGGATTATTCCTGCACAGAAATTTTCCCTACACAGCTAGGACAAAGCCTTCATTTCGTATTTGACTCAGAACTACAGACATTTACAGAAAGAAGCCAGAACCACTGTTTCATCTGATGCATTTCACTAAAAATACCTCTAGGATCAGGGTGTTACAACAGCCAACCAGCCCCAGTTCCACAAATGAAAAGCATCATTCACTAATCCTGGCAATGCTATATTCCAGACCACAAAGGCCGCTGCCTTATAATATTGTTTATATATGAAATCCGAGTGTCTAAAGCAGAAAGTCCCCACCTTTTCACCTCAGCAGGCTGCTCGAGGGAAGTCTGCACAGAGTTTTGCTTCCCTTAGGATGTTTTTCTCATTAAACAGGCTAGTTGGTAACTAACACAAGTTTGTATGTTTCCCAGCAGATTGCCCTCTTGGAATTCTTTGCTATCTATCTTCAGAGATGAGAATTGGTTAGATGAACAGAAATGAGATTCCGTCTCAGTAAATGTAAAGTAATACATGCAGGAGGAGTAGTGAGAGCATTTTCAAGCACCTTAAGGGCTCTAAACTAACTACCTCAATTTCATAAAGCGACCCAGGTGGCAATGCATAGCTCAGTGAAAATCGTTGCTTAACATGCAGTCAAAAATGCTGACAATATATGAGAAGGCTTAGAGAATGGGCTGGAAGTTACAAAAAAAAAAGAAAGAAAATGTTTTAAGACCATTTCAAAAGACCAAGCACTGGGCAGATTGTGGTATAATATTGTGTATTTACTGATTAAAAGATTTCAGAAAAAGTATCACAAGGGTTCATAAAGAATAGGAAGTAAGAAACCTTTCCAATCAAAGAGTGATCTGAAGGAGTGAGACTGTATTCTTTAGGAAGCAGAAAACTAGGAGGGGGCCTGAGAGCAAGCATAGGGAATGAGAAATGATCTGGACATATCAAGAACTTCTCCTTTCCCGTCTCTATAATAAAAAGAGGGAATATTCAACAAATTAGAAGATGGGAAGTGCACAACATCAAGAAGAAAACACTTTTACACAGTCCATACATTTTAAATCCCTGGAAATTGCTGTGAAAGCAGTCTAGGAGGTTACTTCCTGGATGCCCTTCCCTATTTTGTACCTGCTCTGCAGATGCTTGAAGGACCATGTACTGGTTCTCTGGTCACCCCCATCACTGGCTGAATTCTTAGCCTGAAAGAAACCTGAATGAAAGCGGCCATGTAGCAAGATGGATGAGGTCTGGCAGCTGGGAGCTGGGGCACACACTCCACTCCACTCCATTACGGGACTGAAAGGCAGCAACAGAGAGGTAGTAACAAGAATGTGATGAAACAGAGCTGCAGCTGCTGCCTCAGCGAATATAGGTCAGAGCTACAAAACCTTAATCTACGGAGGAAGCGTGAATGTCAAAAACATAATCAGATTCAAGCAGGATTGCAAGTTGTGTGGGTAACCAGAGCCCTAAGAGTTCACCTAAATTAACTGATAGAGAATTTATCTCTTTCTGTGTAGATGCAAATGGGACTAAGCAGCAAGACCTTCTGAAAACACAGTGACCTTGACTGAAACTTTAGAAAAATTGCAAACTTTTCCACCCAGCAGGCAACATAGGTCTGGGACCTTTCAACAGTGCTGCTGCAAGCTC
Source organism: Pomatostomus ruficeps (assembly GCA_013400735.1). Taxonomy (NCBI): domain Eukaryota; kingdom Metazoa; phylum Chordata; class Aves; order Passeriformes; family Timaliidae; genus Pomatostomus; species Pomatostomus ruficeps. The sequence continues at coordinate 62,686 of VYZT01005440.1, read as the reverse complement.
ACCTCTGCAGCCTGCTGTTCAGACACTGTTCGCTGGGGGTGTTTGAAATGGGAGGGCAAGTGCAGGAATGGGGTCACAGCAACACAGCTTGGCATAGAGAAGCAAGTCATTGTTTTGGGGGACAGGATCCACCAGAACACTGGTGCATCACTGTATGTGAAACAGTGGTGTGTATAGGATAAACAGGGAGCATCAGTGTGTGTTAAACAGAAAGCAGAGAAGCAATCTTAAGTCCGACAGAAATTTCTCAGAAGTGAAGTAGCTTTTTACCTGTGAAGAAGTTCCCTTTTGACAAGTCAAGCCCATCTTTAGAGCTTTATTCCCTGTAAAACTGTTGGAGGTGACTGCCTCACCATTACCAAATTGCCATGTTAATGTTGCAGCCGCTGAGGCAGCTGCAGAGGGCTGGCAAGGGCAGGTTTCCTGCTGTGGGCAGGAGGGGTAGAAGGGCTGTTAGCAAAGCAGGTGCTTGCAGGAGGAGCAAAGATGTCAGGTGAGGAAACATTATGACTTTTACTCAGAAAGTGTAATACAGGCTTCAATTTTGTGAGGCCTTTCCAAGAGCACTTCTCTTCACATATGCCATTATTTATGTGTGGGCCAGTCACACAAGCAGTGCTTCTAGGTGCAGGACACCTAATGATTCCTTTGGGAAAGTTGTATTTGGGCTGCTTGCAGAATCCAGGAGCCCTGTGTTGCGCATATCTTTATTACTTTGACAGCCTTAGGAGGGGATAAGCTGCTCTAATCAGAAATCCCTTCCGGAAGGGAAAAGAGACCCTTCAAGTCTTGCTCTTTGCAGACACGTGTCTTTCTCACGTTGATCTGAAAAGTGACATTGATTCTTTTCTCTGTAGCACAGCCACAATTACTTAATCTGGAGCCACTGGAGCCTATGGCAAAAACTTATGTGAAAAGAAGCCAAGATTTTCACAGCTGACTTGAAAACTAGAATGGATACAGGCAGAAGAACACCTAGGTCTGCTCAAAATTGAGTGAACAAGGCAGTATCCTACTGGGCTGAGGGCTTAAGCCCTCTCAAGGAGCAGGGTGAAGTAAAGCTATAGCCCCAAGATTAGGCTCTCTTCTTTATAGTGCCATACACAGTGGTTTGAACACTACCCACCTCTGGTCATTCCCTGATATTCGGGACATTAAGCCCTGTTTTAGTCTACACAGGCAGAAGAGCAGCCTGGGCTTTGTGTGGCGGGACCTGTTTTTTATAGGACTGGATTATTGAGACGGGTTTGAACACAAAGAAGCCAAACAGACTCCTCCATGGCCACGATGATTCTGAGGCTCACCAGCCTCCCAAGAGACACCAAATTCTTCAGCTCAGGTGAGTTAGGTAATGGGAAAAGATTTTCAGCAAGAAAACCTTTCTGGCGCCTTTGTCTTTAGATCTGCACGCATGTAACTTGGGGAAAAACAGAGAAAAATGTTTCAGAATTCATACTTTTTCTTTAGAGTTGAGCACCTTGTATTTTCTGTATGCCATTAATATTACTTATCAGCATTGCAATACAACATTCAGTCTTTAACCAACCATACAGTGCCTCTGCTTTGTTAAAAGCAAACACAAATATCTTTGTGTTGTTTTCAACAAAGTTTGAATCTGTTCACAAATGTTCTACTATTTTTTAACAGTGTGTGATTGCTACTAGTGCAATGAAAGACTATCAGGATATTACTAGGCTGCCAACATTTGCTTTAAAAATGTAACTTTTTATAGTAGCTGTGTTACATTTCCATGCTTTTTTTTTTTTTTCCAATTTGGCTTCAATATGTAGTCCTTGTTCATACATTCACAATCTTATATTAATGCTTTCCTTTTATAGGATATATGTATGCTCTTCACATGTAAGCCAGATTTTAGCCATACATCATGTTTTACAGAAATGGCAATGGGATAAAACCCACACAAATGTATTACATCTTTAAAACCCAAAGTGTCATCATTCAGACTCAAAAGTGCAGAGGTTATAGTAGTTATAAAAGGAATAATTGTCTTTGTGTTGAGTTCATTAAGCAGAGTGCAGTTCTTACTTCAGGAAAGTATGCCTGGGTTAGACTCAGCAGGAAAAAAAATACTTCCTTATAGTAATTTTCAATGGAGTCAATTTAAAGGGATCTTTTTCTCTATTAAGAAAGGGATTTTTTTCCCAGAATTTCTACTCTCAAAGGCAGCTAAGAAATGAGAAGACTTCTAGGAAAGGATTTTAAATTGAGGCAGCTCTTGTCCCAGTACAACAAGAGTCAGATAAGAAAGCTTTAATTCTAGCACAAAACAGTCTTTGACTTCAAAGGTTTAATTTCTAGCTGGCACAGGACCAATAAAACCAATCATTTCCTCTTTAGATTTTGTTTTCTACTAATTGAATGTCTGTTCTTGTAAAGCATGTCAGTGAGTGGCACACAGTGCTGGCTGCAGCCCAGCTCACTGAGCTCCTGAGTTTATCCATTTGGTAAAACACATAATTATGCACATTGTGTGCATGGAGCCCAAGGTCCCACTGACTTTGTCAGCTGATAAGATCTCATTTTAAGACCATCAGCATCTGTTCATAAGTTATTATTCCTCCCATTCAGATTTCAGTTATGTTATTTGCTGCAGCTGTTTATCCTCATTGGCTAAGGATTTCAAAGCAGCTTCAGGGATTTAGATACATTTTCCATTTTGTGTCCATATTTACATTTCCTTGAAGAACCCTGGTCACCCTATTTATAGACCTTTGTTAAGCTCCACGACAGCAATCTCGTGGGCTTTGGGCACAACATTTATGCATTTCACTTAAGGATTGGTCAATGGGTGACACAGGCTAAAATATGTATTCGAAGAGCAAAGGAATAATATATTCCCAGTCTATACAGCGGCCTGAAAACAAGAATACAGGCTTGAACCATGGCAGTGGTGACCTAATGTAGACAGTGGGAAGAATTATTTACCCATAGAGTAAGTGACACACAACTATGCTGCCACAAGGATGTTGCAGCATCTCCATCTTCAAAAGCAGTGCTGCCAGCAGGTCAAGGGAGGTGATTCTGTCCCTCTACTCCACCCTGGTGAGACCCCTCCTGGAGTGAGGCATCCATGTCTGGGGTCCCCAACAGGAGGGAAGGACAGTGACCTGTCGGAGCGAGTCCAGAGGAGGCCACCAAGATGACCAGAGGATTGGAACACCTTTCCTATGAGGAAAGGGTGAGAGTGTTTCGGTTATTCAGCCTGGAGAAGAGAAGGCTTCAGGGTGACCCAGTTGTGGTCTTCCAGTACTTAAGGGAGCCTACAAGAAAAATGAAGAGGGACTTTTAACAAAGGCATGTAGTGACAGGACAAGGGAGAATGGATTCAAACAGAGAGTAGGTTTAGGTTAGATATTAGGAAAGAATTCTTCGCTGTGAGGGTGGTGAGACACAGGAACAGGTTTCTTAGAGAAGTTGTGGATGCCCCATCTCTGGAAGTGTTCCAGGCCAGGTTGGATGAGGCTCTGAGCAACCTGGTCTAGTGGAAGGTGTCCCTGTCCATGGCAGGGGGGTTGGAACTAGATGACCTTTAAGGTCCCTTCCAGCCCAAGCGGTTCTCTGGTTCTATGACTTTAAGGGTAAGGTTATATAGTATTTTATGTACAGGTTGGCTGTTCAGGACCCCCCTGGCCCTGTGGCTCTGTAGTTTCACACAGCTCGCAGGCAAAGTGCTGCCCGGGGGTGGGGTGAGGCGAGGCGAGGACTGCTGAGGGCAGCGGAGGCAGGGATGGTATGCCAGGAGCTGAGAGCCGGGGTCAGCCGGCTACGCCTCGCTTCCTGGCCGGACAGCAAGCGAGCTCTCCTTCCTCGCTGCTGGGAGAAGCCGTGCCCGGGGGAAACAGCAGCGTTTGGAGAGAGGGGCTGGCTGCGAACGGCGCCTTCCTTCCCCGCCGCCGCACTCCGGCCGCCTCCGCCGCCTCCTGAGGGCACGGCTGCCCTGCGGCGCCACCGCGCGGCCCCGCGGGACACGGCGGGAGCGGGCTGGCCCTGCCCACAGCGCCGGGTGCAGGCTAACACAGAAAGACAGACAGGCACAGACGGACAGACAGACACACACACACACGGCGGGAGCGGGCTGGCCCTGCCCACAGCGCCGGGTGCAGGCTAACACAGAAAGACAGACAGGCACAGACGGACAGACAGACACACACACACACGGCGGGAGCGGGCTGGCCCTGCCCACAGCGCCGGGTGCAGGCTAACACAGAAAGACAGACAGGCACAGACGGACAGACAGACACACACACACACGGCGGGAGCGGGCTGGCCCTGCCCACAGCGCCGGGTGCAGGCTAACACAGAAAGACAGACAGGCACAGACGGACAGACAGACACACACACACACGGCGGGAGCGGGCTGGCCCTGCCCACAGCGCCGGGTGCAGGCTAACACAGAAAGACAGACAGGCACAGACGGACAGACAGACACACACACACACGGCGGGAGCGGGCTGGCCCTGCCCACAGCGCCGGGTGCAGGCTAACACAGAAAGACAGACAGGCACAGACGGACAGACAGACACACACACACACGGCGGGAGCGGGCTGGCCCTGCCCACAGCGCCGGGTGCAGGCTAACACAGAAAGACAGACAGGCACAGACGGACAGACAGACACACACAGAGGTGTCACATGCACCTACCCGACAGCAAAAAGTGATCTGCCTTTTTTCCCCCATGCAGCGCTGTCAGGTTAAAAGCATCTGCTTTGATCTCGCGTGCAGTCCGTCAGTACCACACACAGGACACCGGCTCCCTTCAGGAGAGCCAGTATCCACAAAGGCATTCGTCGTGCACGCTGACGGCATGGAACACGCACCACGCCGGGACTCTGAGTTTCCATTTCGATCACACTGCTCAAACATGACAGTGAGTCACCCACCATACTGAAAACCACGACCTTTGTATTTACACCGAAAAAGGAATGATAAGCTTAGGACAGGGAAAGAAAACTAGAGGGAAGGGGGAAAAAAGCCCCATAAAACACCCAAACTCGGGCATGTCTTTGCTCTTTGAAACACAGTCAGCTGCTGTTATTCACGTGCAAGTTAAAGAAGTTGTGGCTGTGATTGGGTTTGTTTAGTGTACCTGCATGAACTCCAAGGGAATCATGTCAGCAGCTCTGCAGTCCCTGCAGCAGGCATATTCTGGTTGCAATAAAACAGGGCAAAGCTTTTTGTGTCCATTCACCCAGTAAAGGAGCTATGTGAGATATTGTATTTAGAAATAGAGTCCATCTTTAGAGCAATCCTGACCCTCAGCCATCCTCAGCAACAGACAATTACCCTGTGAGGGAACAAAATGCTGCCATGGAAGAGTACTTACTGTCAAAGTAACCAAAACATGAAGATTCAAAAGGAAACAAGTCTTACAAGACTTTTAGAAATGATTAATGGAACAGAATTCTTGAGTGTGTTTTTCCATCTCCTCCTAAGGAAGAACAAAAAATACTAAACTAATTTCTAGTACTTTTCATCAACAAAGTACCAGCTGTAGCACTTACTACAGAGCAGATAGAAGTACAGTGTGGTGGACCCAAATGGGACACGGGAAAGAACATGACTTTGAAGAGAACCGACTCAAAGTGTATCAACATTTAAATATAGCAGGCCAGCCTGACTGAGAAAACCTAAGCATTTAAGTGGATTTATTTTTTATGCCTCTGTCATACTTGGAGCATCCCTTCAGACAAACGGGACAAAACCCTTGCAAGGATTGTTTTGTCTAAGTGAAGATAATGAACTGGACAGGTTTCTAACGTATCCCTGAAGTGTTGCCCATCCAGCAGGCAGGTTGGATCCATGGAGTGAGGATGAAAAGAACAGGGGTTGCAGGAAACATTTATGAGCAGCCTGCTGAGACAATCATTAGAGCTACTTGCATCCATCTCATTCTCCAGTACATTCAAAGAGTGTTCTCAGAAGAAAATTTGGCTGTGGACCAGTGGACAGCTGCACTTTTAAGTGGAAACCCCTGTTAAATAAAAATTTTTTGTGTTATAGCATGAGCTCTACCATCTGTTGTCTAGTTCATTTATGACCAGCTAAGCTTGCAAAAAACCCAACAAGGAACTGAAATGATGCAAAAGGCAAATATCCCTGGGGAAACTGTTTTGTATTTCCCACAGGGAGCAAGAACTTTTGTGCTTGAGCATCACCTACAACACTAAAAGGGAGATAAATGAATGTTAGAACTGAACAAAACCAGAGAGAATAAAGAAAGTCAGCTGCTTCATAAGGCTATGTAATTGAGAACTCTAATGGCAGGCCTGCATGCTAAAAACCACCCTGTAGATACTCATTTAAGATGCTTCAAATGATTGAGACTTTGTATAAGTAGCCTTCCATTGAAATCCACTAAGGATCAACAGGAACAGCCTATTGATGCAGTGGTTTCTGCATTTGAAATGGTTTGTCCCCATGTGCTGCATATGGCAAATTTCAGTTCATTTTGTGTTCACTGATTTTTTTTGAGCAACACACACACAGAGGCTTGATTTCATCTGATGGAAACCCTGGATGAGTTGCCAGCTGCTTCTTCCCCTGCAGGAGAGAGGAGACCAAGGTCTCATTGGGTAACACCTGGTACTGGACACCGGGAATGACAAAGCTTCCAGGATGCTGCTGGCCACACTGCCATTTTCAGGAGCAGCAAGTTGCTGTCTTCTCCCCACATCTCTACGGGACAGTGGGAAGAGGGAGCACAGCTTTCAGCCTCTGCTCCTCACACCAGCTCCAACCCCTGCATCTCACCCTCCCCTTCTTACAAGTGGGAAATTTGAAGGCCCATTCCCAGGCACAAGATAAAGTTTATTGACCTATAACCAAAGGCACAACAGTGGGGAACTTGGTGAAATGTTAGGTTTTTTCTGTAATTTTAGAAACCAGCTAAGGAAATAGCTTTATTAGAAAAAAAAAGCAGCAGCTTCTAAGCTTTTGAGGGAAGACAGAAAAGATGGAAGAAGATGAGGGTTTATACTCTACGTAAAAGAGCGACTTGAGGACATGGGCAAGAGGACAGATCAGCTGGGAGCTTTCAGGTCAAAATTGGAGGAGTCACCACCAAGGAAGTGCTTGTGGTAGGTGTCTGCTATGGAGTCCTGGATATGGAAACAGATAAAATCTTCTTCAAACAATTGAAGACTGGTAGTGGCAGCCCTGGCTGCACTGACAAGATTATCCTAAGGATGTGAAGAAGGTGAGTAGCAGAAAAAAGCCCCAGACCTTCATAAGAGCAGAGTTCATCTTGCTCAGGGAGCTGTTAGGAGGTATCCTAGAAGTCTGGCTTGAAAGCCAAAGGTGTTCAGGAGCATTGGGAGACTTTCAGACAGCATTCTCCATGCACAAAAGCAGTTTATCCACTGAAGCAGGAAAAGCAGCAGGCACAGCAAGAAACCAGCCTGGTTAAATAGTGAGACACTGAAAGAACTCGGATGCAAAAAAAGGGAACACGAGAGTGATGGAAAAAGGAACAGGCTTCCAAAGCAGGATACAGCAATACCGCTCAGGCATGCAGAGATGCAGAGTTAAAGGGTAAAGCTCAGCCACAGCCTGAGCTGGCAAAAGATGTCAAGAATAGCAAGATAATACTAACATCCTGTATCGTGTGTTAGCAAGCAGGACAAGGAAAATGTAAGTCCACTGTTGAGTGGGGTTGGCCAGTTAATTACAAATGACAGAGGGAGACCTGAAGATTTTCCTTTATGCCTTCTTTGCCTTGATCTTCCCGAGGAAGGTCAAACTTCCAATTCTCTACAGAATCAATGATAAAGCAAATAAACTGCTGACAGTGGGAGAGGGCTGAGTTAGCTGAAGTGAGTACTGGCTTCTCCCAGTTGCCTTCTTCTTCATGCCCCGAAGTAGCTTCCAGGAGGGCCCATTCCATAATTTTTCAAGGTACTCAAGTGAGGTGGACTCATCAGTAATTTCCCAAATCTCTTTTTTTTCCCCCCTTTTTGTAGATAGGGGTAATATTTACCCTTTTCAGCTGGGACCTCCCCTGAACTTCATGACCTGCCAAAGATGTTGCAGTATGCCTCTGCAATGTTGTTGGCAAGCCCTCCCAGCAGCCTTGGATGCATTCTGCCAAGTCCCACGGACTTGTATACATCTCACTTGTACAGGTGGTCCCATACACTCCTGAGCTCCTTTGCTCTCCTTGGAAACATTTCTAATAGCTTCCTGTGAAACTGAAACAGGAGTAATTTCACATACGACCATCTGCATATATTGTACAGAAATGTGAGACCACCAATAGAAATGTGATGGAACAGACCTGTCAGCTTTGATGCAAGTAAAAACCAATGCAGCGTCCAAGGATTGATCAAGTGGTCAGGCAGGCTAAGAAATGAACCAGAAGAGCTGTGGTAATCCTCAGCCAAAACAAAGAAATCATAAGCCAACTAGCCAGAAGAAGAAAAAAGCAGTGGTAAAACACACCCAACCGGACACTCTGGCATCCTCACCTACCGCAACAAGGTTCCTTAATGTTATGCTGTCATTGCCTTGTTCAAAAGCCAGAGAGAATTGCAATAAAGCATTTTTTCCCACAGTTCATGCTCATGAATGCTCACATTTTACAACACAACAGATGTTTAACAATGTGACAAGTCAGCTGGAAGGCCTGAAGGCAAGACCAGAGCAACCCTTGCTGCAGAGACAACACAATCATCTTTGAGGCCACGACCAACCTGGATGCCTGGCAGAACAAAACACCAAGCAACCACACTATCAAAGTGAGCGCAGTGGGAAACAGGGGTATGTGCTGGGGTCTGCCAAGGTGCTGCAGAAGTGAATTCTCCAGTCATGGTAGATTATTTTTAAGTGGGTGTCTACTTAGCATGCAGGTATTTGATAAAATGAGACCTCTATTAAATATCTGAACAAAGGCATCTTTCAGCAGGGTTCTGTTTTATGATAGACACAGGGGTATAGCTGCTCACACACCATCAACATGATAAAAAGGAGGAAACCTGAATGGACGAGTAGAAATGATATTTCAGTGGTGCTACTCCCAGGTATGCTGTAAACCTTGCAGAGTAACTTCCAGTCTCTGTGTGGACGTGAAGCAATGTACACAGATTAAAAGCAATTATTGTCAATATTGATCTTTAATGCCATATTGTGTTCCATGGGGATAAGAAGGGCTGCTCCAGTGTCCATGTTTTCCCATGCCTATACACAGAACTACTCCTGTCCTGCCAGGTCTGAGGTGGCTGACTTTCATGGACACCTACTAGATTCACCAAGGATAATGCATATGGCTCCTCAGATTAGAAGACTTGTAAAAATGCATACTGCACAAGAGGAAACTTCAGGAATGACTTGGAATCCATGCCTAGTTCTCAGCAGTAAAGCATTACCACACCAGCTCTATGAGAGCTCCTCTCTGGTTCAGTGCAGGTGCAGAATGTGCATTGCAGCACACACTGGGGAAGGGAAGCACTCCTAGTTAAAACAATTCAACATACAAAAAATGTTACAAAAGCCTAACTAGGAATGTAATTATATTCACATTTTGCTCTTCTTTTTCCTTTTTTTTTGTTTTAAACAGGCACAGGCATATAATAATGCATTTTACTTTCCCTATTTATTCAAATAAAACCTTCTCATTTTCTCATATGGATATTTCATATTTTTATTATCATTAATTATGTGTATTACAATAGCAGCCAGAAGCCTCCAAATTAGTGCCCAATGCACAAGTCCCTGTTGTACAAACAGATGCTAAAAACCACCACCAGCTCCAAAATGATGACAAATGAAATCATGAGGATAAAGAAGTCCCTTTGGGATCCATGCCTAAGTCAGGCAGAGACCCAGGGAACATGTGGCATGCTAATGGCTGTGATACTGTTTTTTCACTTTGGGATAGACTCTGGAGGAAGAAAAAGAACTGGATCTGTTGGTACATCATGTTTCCCTTATGGGACTCATTTCTTCATGCTTGCTGATGATCCTAGTTTCAATCCTTGCTCAGTAGGAACCTGAAATTCAACAAGTGAAAAATGTGTCCTCATTGAGAACACACAGTAAATTCCCATTGTCTCCCTTCAAACCAGGATTTTGAGCCTGCTCTCTGGTGGCAGTTACAAACCAAGGAAAGAAAGAAGCTGCAGAAGGAGAAGACAGACCTGCAGACAGGTAATTTACCCAGAGATGAGCACAAGAATTCAGTCCTGCCTGCCCTGTAAATGGAGCTGGTTGGATGCTTTCCAGCAGGACTGATGTCTTGGAGAATGCTTTCCAGAAAAAAGCAACTGAAAACATTATGATGAGGTGGGAAAATATCTGCACCACCTTGCCTGAAGGTGATGGTGGTTCTGCTTCCTTGTCCCTATTGTACCAGTGCCTAGGGGATACAGAACTACTCCAGAAGAGGCTAGAAAAAGGCCATAAAAGATCCAGCAGGAAAGACAAAAGAATACCACAGACAGGAGACCCTCAGTTACACATATTTAGAGAGGCAGAGGTAGCTTGGGCCATCACTGAATGGGACAATCTACCTGCCTGCCTGAGTCTAGACTAGGGTGATCTAGTTTTTTGAAGGCCACATAGAGGTGAAAGTGAGACTGGTTGTTCATTTGCCCTTTTTGCCAGTCACCCAAGAGAGAGTCTTGCTCATTTGTACTGAACTTTACATCCCAGGTATATAAACAATGCACAATTATTCTCCTGGGAGGTGAGAGGGGCTAAGCCCAGCCTTTTGTTTTATGCATGAGAAGCTCATTGTGACACAGTGATCACCTTGTCAGCGTTATAGGAGCTCTTTCCCCATGGAGCAGTACTACTGCAAACAGAGCAGCTATGCAGTGAACCCCTCAGCTTTAAAACCTTCCTGGGGAGAAGCCCTCCCGACCAGAGGCCTTTTCCATCAGGGAAGCCAAAACTGCACTAGGTAAGAGATCCCTTTGCTGTCTGGCAGGAAACAGAGCACTTTCCCTCCTGAAGGCTCCAGCTGAAGATAGATTCCTGCAGCACTCACATCTGCAGGAGAATGTCAGAAAATCATCCCTTGTCAGGAAATAATTAAAAATGTTATTTTTTTCTCTTGGGAGTTCCTTGAAACTCTGTTCTCTCCATCTTTCTCTCCACAGTGGCTGCTGGAGAAGGCTGCAGGATATTGGACATAAACCAAAGCCAGTTGAGTAGCCAAGATTCCTTTCTAAATACAAATACTATTATTCTTTAATGCCAAACCTGCGGTCCCGTTGCTCATCAGCTCTCAGTGTGACAGAGGCTACATTCTAACTTCAGCTCACACAGGCCAGGTTCCGGAAATAGCTTCATGCTACGTAAGTAAATCTCTGCCTATTAATGCAAATAGGAGAGGGAATGACAAAATTGTTTGGGCAGACAAAAGAACGAGTGTTTGACCCTGACCAAATTCTCCATCTTTGAGTAATCCCCCCCCTCTCCTGTAACTCAGGAAATACCCACAGCTGGTTGTCGCAGACCCTTTCTCCACCTGCTAGCAGCTCTTTGTCTTAAACTATAGTGATGTTATTCCTGCAGCAGTGTACCAGGCACACATCACTCTCATCTCCAGAGGTTTCAGCTCCTCTGGAGAGGTGCAGTAAGGCAGAGGTGAATCAGGGTCACTATAAATGCTCTTCGCTTGAGATTCATCTGATATGCTTTTAAGGCATATCAGCTGTATTTTGCCTGTTATCATCTGCTTGTGGCAGCATTACACACACCTGTTTATACCCACAAGTCAATAAGGGGCAGACCAGGACCTTGGCTCTGGTGCTGGTTTGAGACTGGAGCGTCTGCTTCCTTGGGGAAACATGGAAAGGGATGACGCCACCTGCCACATCACCACAGAGAGGCAAAGGCCGGCGGCAGCACCACAGCTTTCCTCCCACCTCCAAGACTCAGCAAAATGGGTACAGCTTAGTTGCAAAAAGGAAACCCTGAGGCAGAGCTCAGGGGCCCTCATCAGTCCAGTCCTTGGCCATGTTGTCCCCACTCTGGGAGCATCCCGCGCACCCAGCTGGCAGTGCTCTCCTCCTCACAGAGTCTCCAGGCCAATGGATCTCAGCTCCCTTTTGCTACTTGCCAGAGAGTGGTGCCAGGGAATGGGGGGCAGGCAGGGAACCCACCTCCCCATGGGGGAGTGGAGAAAGCCCTGCTGCTGCTTCTGCAATGGGTGCAGCGTGCTTGGCTTCACACGTGCACCTGTCCCCATCGGCCACCTCTACCCAGAGCACCACCACCACCACTGACATGTGTGCCATGAGGGTCCTTCCAGCTGTAAAATTTCCCAGGAGGCACCAGGGGCAGCAACAATCTCCCAGTCTGTCGTGACACCCGGGATTTTGGCAGCACAGCAGCAGCCCCACACCCTGTCGGGGGCTGCCTGCTGGTGCCCTGGCCCGCAGCGAGGACACCGCGTCCCCTCAGTTCAACACCTTCTCTGAGAAGTGTCCCAGCTTCCCTTCCTCCTGCACGGGCTGGGAGGCTTGTCCACTGCAAGATGAGCCCTGCTCTTGGGCCACGGCTCCACCAGGCCACCGTGGCCCCCCAGTGCCCGGGGCCGGGCGAGCGCCCTGCAGCTCCGCACACTTCTCCTTGTAGTGCTGGGCATTGCCGGCGAAAGTCTCGCAGCGGCTGAGGTTCTCCTCTTGCACGGGGCTGCCCACGTTCTCCTCGCTCGGCCCTGAGGCTGTTGCCCCCTCCTGAGAGTTTTGGCTAAGGTAGACAACAATGATGTCGCCCTTGAAATTCATTACTTGTCCGCTTGAAATAAAGGTGGAGTTACTGTTTCCAGTCACATTTCCTAGGGAAGGAGGGGGGAGAAAAGAAGACACACATGATTAATATTTTCCCCTCACAAGGTGGACACTGAGTGCAGTGAACTTAATCTGCTGTGGTGGCTTTACTCTTGTTCCATTATTTTTTCCCCCGTGACATGAGGATGCTGTTATAATCAATGCCTTCCACTGGACCTTTTCATTATTTCCATTTTCATCTCCTCAGGACAAAGTCTGTCATACACAGGGAGCCTGTCTGGAAGGGTTGGAAACATTTTCCCTCTGAGTTGTGATCTGGGAAGGCGGAGAGAGGGCGACGATCTCATGTTCCCTGTGCTGCCTGATGCACAAAGCTGTGTCCAATCTGCCTCTGCCTGCGGTTTGAGAGGAAATGCTAATTATTTCTGATTATGAGATTTATTTTTTCTTAGAGTCCCAGAAATCACACTGTTTCCCAAAGAGGCAATAAAACCCCAATCAATCCTGCCATTTGGGCTCGATAGCAGGCTTGCTATCGAGCCCAAATACTGAAAGACTTAACATCAGATCACACAGTCACACAGTGTCCAAATGACACCGAGCTTATACAATTATCTTATATAGTCCGGATCCTCCATGTAGGTACACTCCGGCACTCACCTAGCCCCCTCATGGGTTTAGCTGGATATAGACTGACGCCAGTGAAGAGACAGAGTCTATATTATAGCAACTTAACAGAGTTATGGTTTCAGTCAGTCTGCCTGAGGTTAGAGATTTTTCAGTATAAATTCAATCTTTCTGCTATTCAAGGACTGGGCTGCTGACCTAAGTGACAGCAGGACCAGGCTCTGGGAATTAATAAACTTTCCTCAGAGAAGAAAGAAAATAACTGAGAATAAACTTCCAACATCAAACTAACAGGCTTGTTAAAGTTTGAAAATAAAACAAACTGAAGAAACCAAGTAAACAAAATTTTCCTAGCCTGTGAACACACTTACTAAGAAATGTTTTTCCTGCTGTGCTTCACTTCATCATTACTTGCAGACTGATCTGACAGCTTTTAGAGCTTTTGTGCCTTTCTTCATTACATTCCTCAACACTTGAGACATTCCCATTTTCCTTGCAGATAAGCATGGCCCAGCCCAGAGAAATGCTGTTTTTCCAGTGGCCATGGGTGATGTTTGCACACCAGCACCGGGCACTGGTTTCCAGCTGTGTGGAGTTAGGATCTATGCCTGCTCAGAGCCGAGTCTGGGCAGCAATCAAGCATCTCTCTAATAAACCCCCTTAAGCAATCTTATTTATTTCACCTAAACCACTGCACTGCTAGCTCTTTGCTTTCTTTCCAAGTGCTCTTGATTAACATGAGGTGTCCATAAGGGTTTTCTCTGTGGGAGTTTTTCCCTGCCGGTTCTTTCCCCTCTGTTCAATTCAATTTGGCTGTCTGCCATGAACAAAACTCTTGGGCATAATGGCTGTACAAAAATAACTGTTTGTCTTTAAACGGATTGCCAGTCACTTGCAAAAGGTGCTGTGAAGAAGGTTACCAGTGCTCAGCACGAGATCAATAGTTCAGAAATATATGTGACAGTGGGGAGGGGGGAAAAAAAAGCTGATTAACACATTTATAATGTTTAGTTGAATGTGGCTGGCAAACCTTCTGTGCTTTCTGAAGATAGCATGTTGAAACAAAATGATATTTAAGGCCCAAAAGCACAGAAAATGGACACAAGAGCTTCCAAGACTGTGCCAAGAAGAGTGTTTCCAACCTGAAAAGTGTAAGGGACACATCCGGAGTGAAGGCATTGTTCTCTGCAGTGTTTCAGCCTTTTGATCTCTTCAGACCATCTGATATTAATTACAAAGACAGATTAATTTTTGTGGTAATTTTTCACTAAGAACTGGAACAAGAGAGGCAAATAATTTTTTCTGAGACATTTAATGGCCTCTAGGTGGTGAGAACAATTTGTCAGTGCCAAGCCAGGCTGGTTTGGGATCTGGAAGTGAAAGGCTTTGCAAAACCAGTTCCAGTTATGAGTCAGCTAAGTCTTCCTGCACTCACACGTTACGCAGTAGCCCTGCACAGGACCTGAGCTGGGCCTGAACTGACCCTTCATGTTCAGACTGTCACCAGGCTTGTGGGGTTTGAACAAGTGCTTGAAGGCTTATCTCCATCTCCAGTGGTGATGCCTGGAAGGGGCACCTGTCCAGAGATTCACTTTGGTCCTCTAGGGTTGTTTCATAGGAGGGAAAGAGTTTACCAATTCTGTTGTCATTTTGCATGTTAGTGAACTCAGATCAAAACTTCATGGAATTTCCCATGGTCTTTTTCTTCCCACTTTACATTGACCCTCTTTTATACCATGCTGTTTTAGCATAACTGCGTGCAAAGCCTGATGGCTTCAGTTGCTTTGAGAAGCTTTGCAGAAAGTTATTTTACACGCACATTTATTCCATCTGGGCATTTCACAAGGCCTAGCAAAATGACAGATGCTGATGCACCCACACGTACAGCCCCGGCGTGGCTGGGGTGCTTCAGCGTGGAACCTGTGGCTAAACCCTGTCCCAGTCCTCATGCAACCAGGTGCTGCCAGGGGGACACAGCCATTCTGTGGGCAGAAAAATTACTCTGCCAGCAAGCCAGGTTACCCACAGATCAACTAACCCACACTCTGATACTGCCCATAGCTCTGTCAGTATCTTCCTGCAGTCATGCGTAAAAACTGGCAAATTAGGAACACAGCGTCTGTGCTCAGGTTTCACCAGATGGCACTATAGCATGTACATATCCAAAGGCACAGACACAATTAAAATCCCATATAAAGAACTACGCTGCAGACCTAAGATGGCACTTGCTAGCACAGCGTTTATATCCAAGCTCTCCCGTTTGCTTTATTGTTCCTTAGCATTTTCTCTCTGTCTTCATGTCAGATTTAGAAAGAAAAGCAGTACCAAATATAACTTGACTTTCCGTTGTACCTCAAGAGTCACCTTCCAACAATAACAAGAAAGATATTCTGTGTTCTCTTCACTCCTGCTGCATTTTGTATAGACCAGACAGTGAAACTGTGTCACAATTTCAGGAAACTGAAGCAGCAGAAAGTTTCTGCTCTTCAGCAGATGAATGCTACACACTTTCAGATTCCCATATGGAATGCATGTTGAAAGAGGAAGGGCCTTCAAGTGTGTTGTTTTGGGGCTTTGGCAGACTGACAAGAATGTCTCCGTAAGAAATTTTAAGGCATGACATGGTTTTAAAGAAGGGCAGCAGCTTACAACTGCTGTGGGTATTACAGTAATACTTGGATGTCCCACTCAACACTAAGGTCTCATTATGCTTGGCAGTGCACTGATATAAATAAAAATAGAGCATCCAACTTTATGAGATTATAATCTAAAATGACTAATAACATACGACAGGCAGATTGCAGACTTGTATACTGAAAAAAAGTCTGGGGAAGGAAGGTTTCATCCAGTGAAGGCACATAATTTCCCTTCTGCTGGTTTTGCTTCAGTGATTTTTTTTCCCTATTTTCATTTGACAATTTTGATATATTTACTTAATTAATAAATTGGTAGACAATTAGTAAATTGGCATCAGTGTTTCAGAGTTGTTTAGGGGACAAAGCATAAATGTATGGAGAAACAGTATCTGTATGAAACTATTTTATGTGAATGCTTATATCCTAGCAAATAAAAACAATGAGAAAGAACTAGAAGAAAATTATAGATAATCTCTTAGACCCAGTCATGGCCACCAGCCTACAGCTCCAGCCTCTGCAGTGACAACCAGAAGGTGGGTTCTGCATTGCTGGTTAGATCAGGCTGGGTCAATTGTCCCCTACTGGGCTCATTCTTCTTGCAGAATTCAATACAAACCAAATGGCCTTAAAATCTCTGATTTTTTTTTCAGACTAGCTTCAGGGCAATTAACTGAAAAAGCATCATTTTCTTCTCCTCCTAAACCAGATCCTCTGAGTACTACTGAGCTAGCAAAGAGAATAATCCTACATAACTGTGTATGGGTGAAGCCTACTGGGCTTACCAGATGCTGGAGGGAGGTCTGAAGTGCTGCTGTGTGTCCCTGAAGTGCTTCTGTGTGTCCCTGAAGTGCTTCTGTTTGTGTTCTGGTACTTCATGTTGGTACTCTCGGAAGACGCATCTTCCATACCAAGATCGTTTGATAGAGTGCTCTGACCAGCAGAGAGAAAATTCAAACCACAGGTGCACTGTGCACAGGAACCAGTTTCTGGGCAGGTGGAGGTGCTGTCAGCCGCAGCACAATAGGGTTTTCTACACTTTTGGGGAGATTCTCTGTACAAAATGCCACACCTCACACAGATCTTCTCTGAGTCACAGTTTGTTGCAAAATGATCTGAGTCTTTGTTGCCTGTTTCCTTCAGGCAACTGTGGGCATGTTGGCAAGACTTCTGAAGAAGCTGATCCGTGGCAATGCGTGCCCCATCTGTGTTGGAGGGAGGGTGAAAGCCTTGAGAGACTGACACGTCCTCTGTGCTCCCAATACCTGAAAAGTACTGGTTCAAGCTGTCATTCTCCCCTGCCTCCATTGGTTCTGAAAATGATGATACTGTTTTACTGGCTGTCCGACTTAGTAAAGATAAATAATCAGTGTTATTGAGATCCTTATCCATGTATTCATCTTCCGTGGGAACTGGTGGGAATCGGTAATCATCAGTCTCAGTTACCACAGAGAAGTCTCCTGCCTCACACGGCTCTGTGCTGGGGCTCTTGTTCCTGCAAGGAGTGTGACCAGAGGTGCAGCACGAGTTTCCAGGAACAGGAGAGCCAGAGGGGCCCAGGAGACACGTGTCTTCAGAGGTCTGGGGGACAGCAGCAGTCGTGATGTTCACAGTAACAAATGCATCTCTGGGGGGTTCCTGAAAGAAATTCAAAGTAAAATCATCTTTAATAAAGAGATCAGCTTCAAGTTATTTTTTAGAGAAAGAAGGAAAAGGCAGATCATGGTCCTCCCTCTCTGTGGAGCTGCTGAGGTTGAGCAGCACTGCTATATTTGAGTCTTGAAGTGTAATTCTATTCTTCTGTGAAACTGTGACTAGTGATGCTGGCCTCAGCAGGTGTTCAGAACAAAATCTGGTAGCCTGGGTGGCAGTAACATTTAGTCTTTTGAGACAAATATTCCTAGTTTTTTCAAGGGCACTTAAGAAGAGTCAATAAATCTAGAAGAGTTGCTGGATTCTGCTGTTCCTTATGGACCACTAGTAAGACCCACCTAACTGTTTATAAGGTTTTAGAAACCCTCCCATGTGTCTCAAGGGCTGTTGATCTGTGTAAGTCTTACTGGGGGCTGAATTTTTAATATCAGCAGTGATTGAAGAAAGAACCTATATTGATTCAGAAGTTCTGAGACGAGTTAGAAAAAAACACAAGGAAGGTTGTATTAACCTGAAAGGTTAGGACAACAAATGCAAAGGCCCACGACATCATGTTATCACAGTACTTGACAAAGTAAAGCTACACTTTTAGTAGAAGCTCAAAAAAAATGGTTGGGAAGTACTTCAGGGGTTTTCTTCCATTTGTACAAGTGCTTTAAAGATAGGTGTTTGGGAACTGACACCTTTAATTTCTAGCATCTGTTCAGATCTTCCAGGATAGAAAAGAGAGTGTAAGTGCTGCCAGCCACTAATTGCTGTTGATTCACTCCTCTGTCCCAGAGGATCGGAGTGGCTGCCAAGACAGCAGGTTGCATGAAGACTTATGAGACAAAAGAGGAACTGCCTGTTCAGAAAGGTGGGGTTTTTTGGAACGTTTGGTTTTCCTTTTAATTTGAGTCTTTCAACAGGTAAGCTCGTCACAGCTCCTGGAACGGGTGGTGGGACACCTGGGACACCTCAGTCCACATCCATGGTGTTAAGCAGTCTGTGCACAAGAACCAGCTCCACCATCTGAGCGTTTCAAGCATGGGGCTGGTGTTCTTCCAGAGCAAAAGCTCTTACTTAGTTCATATTGGAATGGACAAGCAGGATTTCTTCCTCCCTAGAATCAAGGAGTCAAATAGCCAGTTTCTTTAGCTGATGGCTCTGTGTTTAATGCCTTGCATACCTGGCATTTTTGGCATCAACCCAGATCCAGGTTTTCTTCCCTGTGAGCACTCTCGTATGCAAACTCAGCTGAAGCTTTTCCTGCTCTTAGGATTTAGAAAGGCTCTCTCCTAGGCAGTCTCAGGTGTTCAGCAACCAGCTGGTTGCTGAACACCTGGTTTAACTTTCTCATCATAAATATTAAATAATCAGGAGATCTTCATCTCTGTTAAAACTGTCTGAAACCAGAGAGCAGGTTCAGAAGCTATTTGTGAATGGTGATTTCACATGCCTCACATTTACAGAAAACCAGACTGAAACAGCCAAAGCTGGGAGCAATTTTTGAGGAACTCAAACTTTGTTTTCTAGCCAAAGATTACCATGGAATCTGCTTCAGGAGGGGTGTCAGGAATGCCATGAGGAAAACACAAAACAAAGAGAAAATGCTACCATCTTTGACTTTACCTTTGTTCCCTTTATTTGGCTGCACACTTCATTAGCCCAGTTCTGTAGATCTGCTGTAGGGAAAACAAGAGAGTAGCTGTAACATATAGCAGGCACTTAAGTTAACCACAGACCTAAACACCCACAGTCATTCACAACCCGCAATACCATATTAAATAAAACCAGCAAGACTGTTTTTACTGCCTGTTCAAGTGTCCCAGCATCAGTCTAGCTGAGGATTCATTGTAACTGGAACAGGGATATATTTCTGTGGAACAAATGTTTCCAAGCTCCTAAAATAGACCACAGTTAAACTGTGTTCCACATCAAATGGGGTTTCTTTCCTGGTCATATGTCACACCAAGCTATGACTGGCCCAACAACAACCCGCTCGCAGCAGAAATGGTCTATTTCAAGAGAAGTCACATGGATGGCCCAAAGGCCCTTCCCAGACAGGAGTGAGAAGCCTGGAGAGAAGAGGGTAAGCCACTGAAACCACAGGATGGCAGGCTCAAATATAGCATATTCTACTTAATCAGGATATGCTTAATGGGGGAATTCATTCCAATTTCTTTGCAGTTTCTCCCAAGGAAAAGCTTCAAGTTCAACATGCTTTAGGGCAACAACTGACACAGTGAGCAATACTTGTTTTGTAT
Source organism: Pomatostomus ruficeps (assembly GCA_013400735.1). Lineage (NCBI taxonomy): Eukaryota > Metazoa > Chordata > Aves > Passeriformes > Timaliidae > Pomatostomus > Pomatostomus ruficeps. The sequence goes on along the minus strand of VYZT01005440.1, from coordinate 42,774 downwards.
TTATACATTCAGGAGACTTCGCAGGGCTCAAGTCCCATGTCCATTTGAAGCTTATGACGGTTTTGCATCGCTGAAGATAAATCAGCTGTGCAGCCACTGCCAGTTCCCAGCAATGACTCTGTTGCTCTGATGTTGAGTCTGCACGTTTACCACCAGTACCCACACCAGGCAGGAAGGGCTTCTTCCTGAGCCTGCAATTCTCCCAGGCTCGGGTGAGCAGGATTCACCATGCAAAGGCAGTGAGGGACTGTCACAGCAGAGCAGCAGGGCAATAGAAACGTCAAAAGAATTGCATTCCCCCCTAACCTGCTCTGCATCCCAAGTATTTGGTTTGCGAGCAGAGTCACCATTTCCTCCAGCCCATCCCAGAAATTCCAGATTTAGCACAACCCATGTTTAGTGTGGCAGAGGCAGCCTCTTTCTAAAACACAGGCTGAAATATACTTTACAAGAAGTGAATTCTCTCTTCCTTTCCACTGCTCCCAACACTTTTCAGAAATTACTAGCACTTGGGAAAGGAAATAATGGAAAAAGCCTTCCATGTTTAGCAGAAAAAAAGCTTAAAAATGAACAGAACAATAGAGGTATGTCTTTCACTAAAGAGACCCAAGGCTTAACAGAGTGGAGGAATGTGAAGGTATTTCCATTTTATTAATAGTAAACTCAGTATCCAACTGTTATCCAGTATGCCTTTGCTAGAATTTATCCGTTTTTCTACTTTAACTATTCATTCATTTCCTTCTAGTATTTCTTTCATACCTCATCAGAACTTCAGCTTTCAGCTAAAAACATTGTCTTCATCATGTTCTCAAATACACATCAAGCCTTTGTCTTGAAACCCTTGTTTTAACCTGTCCAGATGTAGGTTTTTGGGTAGGAGGGAAAGTAAGGTGAAGAAGACAGGAGTTCTATCTGTCCCTGCTTCCCTTCAGCCAGGGATCAGCTGTGCCAGGTGCTGCAGAGCAGCCAGGCTGCTATGAAAGCCCCAAGCACCAGCCCTCCTCCTTCCAACCACGGTCACATTTGCCCTGAGGATGGTCACTCCATGGCTTCTGTGTAATACACTGCAAATGACTGCCTGCCTAGAGGAAAGGGATTTGTAGCCTGGCTGTGTGCTAGGTAAAGGATATCCATAGGGACAGACATAGGGATAATGCAGAACTATCAGTGTAACTCCTGAGCTTCTTAATCTGTTGGTTACCCATGAAATCAGGGTGCACAGAGAGAGACAGCTGTCACACTCATGAATACCATTAGCTACCACATACCTGTCAGCTTTTTCCCCTTATTCTTGTAGTATATGATGAAGACAACAATGCCAATTAGTGTCACAAAAAACAAGATGACAATCAACACGTATAAGATCCTGTTTGTTCCTGCAGGGTGTAAAAAAGATAGTGCCATCAACACACAGCTTGTACTCAGCCTTAGGACAGTCCTTGCTCATTTTACCTGCTTTTCTACAGGAGAGGGTTGTTTTTCCTTCCTATTTTCCTATCTTTAGTTTCTACAATAAGAACAGCAGCTCTAGCACTCATGCAGTTCTGTGACAAGCAGCCTCACTGATGGTACCTGGTACCAAGACACCTCCATAAAATCCAGGATCTTGGTGTTACAGAGCAATGTTGTCCAGTCAGGCTTCTCCCAATGCTCCTTTGTAAGCTGCCAGCAGGCCACGGGACTGAGCTTGATCTCACTCCGGGGAGAGAGGACATACATCTCACAGAGACTATAGATATACGTGGAAAAATTTGTCCTTTAACTCAGGTTATGACGGATCGCTGCATGCCAGGCAAGCAACCTCCTTGGTACCACATCCACATTGGAGAAGGAAATGGACAGTGGGCAAGAAGGGATATTTGAGAGGGATTAGGCTGAGACTGTATCTGTTACTATAAAATAAGCAAGGAGAGGAGATGCCAGTCTTTATACATGTAATATGTGTATGGAAAGCACATATAAATGAGCAAGCTGTAAATGTGATGGAGTCATGGGTATAACACGGCTAAAACAGCAGTGCTGACAATCAGCTTTAGTGGGACGTGTTAAACTCAGCTTAGTACTGGACATAGGTCCTAGAGTCACCAGGTCTGAAGCAATTTTTAAAGGTGGCATTTTCCAAGAGCACTGTCTTGGTCTACAGATGCTCTCCCTAGAGTCACCCACAATGAGAATGGATTTAAGTCAGCCAAAACCTCTAGTAATCACATCCTTCCTCCTCCCTGCTACTTTTCAACAGACAATCTGTATGAGGACACCAACCATCCTCCGATGGCTCAGACGTGTTCCGTTCTTTACAAACTGCGTCAGACTTGTCAGTCCCAGGTGCATTTTCTTCCATTCCTAGAGCTGTACAGCTAAAAAAGAAAGACAAAGAGGCTAGGTTCTCTCAAGGAAGCTTGTTGTGCCTCCTACACTTATGCAAGCAGTACTTTCTGTTGTAAAATACAACATTTCTCCACCCCTAAGAATCCTCAGATACTTTCTTTATTTTCAGCTCTGCAGTTCTTTTGTCACTGCTCTCTCTTGTTCTCCTCTAAGGAGAATTCAGCCTGAGAATGCCTTCATCATTGCACAGCCAACATTGATGCTCTGTGTGCTCTACAGGCAGCCTGGACCACCGCACTGAGAAATGCTTTTTCCCAAGCTTCTCCCTGCCTTCCGGCTGGTGTGGTCCTTTTACAAGACCCAGGGACTTACTTGGTCCAGGATTTACACTCGTCGGTGGATGAAGAGACCTCTGAGAAGTAGCCTCTGGGACATGGTATGCACATTGTGTCCTTGTCTTGTTGCACTGCGTGTATCAAAGGAAGAAAAATGTCATAGATGGGTTTCTGTGGGTTCCTTCCAAGTGAGAGGAAGGTGACTATGTTCCCTATCCTCCTGCTCCACTCTCCCCCTGCAATCTCCCTAAAAGCTTTCCTAAAGAGCGGGGTCTTAGGTTATGTTAGGGCAGCAATGACAGTCTCATGTAAGCCCCGAAAATCTCACCTGAGCACTTCTCTGCATGATCAAAATGTGAAATGACCAGGAGCCATTTGCAGTTATTGTAAAATAACACACAGCTGTTACATCCTTCTCCTTCTCTTAATTCCCTCAGGACGATGCTGTGCCACAGACAGTGACGCTGACTGGTATTGTTACTTCTATGAAGCCACAGTAAACAAAATGCTGTATCAGGATTTGCTAGGCTGGAGAAAAAAGAGCAACTGTCCTCCAGGCCCATGTAGCATTTCTTCCTCCATTACTCTGTTAGTTGCTACTTTTTTGGGGTTCTTTATGACTGGTGCAGCTGTTCCCAGTGTTCACTACAACTCTGAACTTGACTGTCTATTTTCCACCCAGAAAACACCTGCATCTTGTTTTAATTAGACTTAAGACTAAATTAAACATCTGTAATAAACCTTTGCATTACTAGCCACCTAAAACAGAAGAGTTGCTGAAACAGAACACATGAGCTGCCTGAAAGGTGTTAATCACTTTTAACTTGGTGATAACATTAAAAGATGGCAAAGCAAAGTAATAGCACAAAACCAGATTGCCAATCTGGCCTCAGGAACAACCCCCAAAAGAGTGCTTCTCTGAATATGGGAGCAACGCGTGACCTAGTGACTCACAGTCAGACACCTCAGCAAACATTAGAAATGTACTGGACACCTTGCAACTACCGCCATGTCCACGTGATATCTTGCAGAAGTCACTTGATCCAAGACATTATTTGAACTACAGAGGTAGAAGCCTTCAAAGTGTAAATAGTCCACGAGGGTTATGTGCAGTAGTAATGACAACTCAGACATGCATCTTCTGTTGACAGTCATCTGAGAGTCTAAAGGACCCTCCCTAATGTCACAACCCACACCATGATGGCCCCATCCAGTGGGCCTGAGCTGGACATTTCACTCTGTACGGCCCCTTTCTGTCTCTTACCAGGAGGCTTGACTCCGAGTCCAGGAGCACACATGGTATTTCGCTGACAGCAGTCGCAGTCCTCATTCCAGTGGTAGCCCATCGTACAAGCACACTGCCGTTGGAACGTGCTGTTCCCTGGATTCACTTCTCTCAAGGCTTTCCCTAAAAGAGAAAGCAGGTGAAAGTAAAAATCTGTCTGATAACAAGCCTCAAGTTTCTGAACCTCCTGTTCTACCTACTTGCTTTGCTTGAATGGCAGATGCAAAACCATTCATGTTAGAGGAAATGGTGTCTCTCAGGAAGCAAGGGAGATCCTTGATCAGCACGGGGCTCCTCACCAATTGCACTCCTGAACAATACATTTCCTTGTGGCTTTTGTAGAAAATAAACAGAGTGTTTGCAAGGGTGAGACAAACAAATTAGGGGAAGTGAATGCAGAGTGTGCTGGGTAAAAGGACAGCTTCTAAAATCAGCTCACAGGGGTGAATGGCCCCCAGTGAAGATAATCACTATCAGCAGCACAGAGACTGTGGTCATGGTGTTCTGCACAGCACAGGATCTCTGCTGCCTGGGGACCTCCCTCTCTGTCAGGCTCTTCTGCAAGCTCAGCCTTCAGTGTTGGGCACCTGAACAAAGCAACTTCCCTTGATCCCATCTTTCCCACCTTCGTGCTTCACTAATTTGGATGAAAAGGTTCTGCAGTATGAACAGCTCACCTTGATCACATATTTTATGTAGTAAGCATTTATCTTCTTCATTCCAGACATCCATATACTCATTTGGGCCACACGGCTGGCACACACTATCAGAAGTAGCAGTGCATCTAGCAGACAAATACTTCCCTGTGATTGAGAAAAGGACAAGTAGGTCATCTGGAAGCTGCAGAGCAGCTGTATAAGGAGGTTAGAGAAAAATAGCAGATTGAGTGCTGACACCGCTGGGGACAATCATTTCTTCCTGCACCTTTTCAGTTTGTCAGTCTGTTCCCCATTTAGTGTGGCACTGAAACATCTGTGAAGTGGATGGCCCAGGAGCACAAGAATCAAGCTGCTTTCTGTCCCCGGCAGTGGTTAAGTGCTATCCCAACAAAACAGCTGCTGTGTCCTTTGCTGAGGCCAGCAGGATCACTCCTGCACTAGGCAGGCACTCCTAAGCCTGAGATCAGGCACCTGCAGGGCACGTGCGAACTCATCAGCAGTCACGAGAGCTGGCTGCCCCCCAGCTCCTAGCGAGGTTCTCAGCCTCACAGCCCAGCCAGTGCTCACATACCTGGCTCACACTTCCTGCAGCACCGTCCAGAGTACTCATAGTGTTGTTCGCTTTCACACGGCGGAGTGATTTGTAGTGACAACTGGAGCAGGGAAGGAAAGAGAGGACGTGAGAACCAACACACCTGGAGAGTTTCAGGCCTACCCCGTCACAGTGCTGGCAGAGAGGAGGAAGACTTTTCTTCTGTACAGTATTGTGGACAGCCAAGCAATAAAAGTTATCCAACATTCGTGATTTCAAAGGTGCTTTGTAGACATGCTAGGGGCATGTACTTGAGGCTGTACACACAGGGACTTTTAATAGAGCCAGGTGACAAATAAATAACCCATCTCGCAATTTGAAATGAACTTTTGGCCTGCTACATAACCTTTTCTTACAGTACTCTATTATTTAAAATCTATGACATTAAAACAATTGTAAAGAAAAAAAAGACATAGAGAAACCTCTGTAGTCTCTCCCACAGAAATTACCTCAGATCAAGACCTGGGAAACTGCCAGTTTTAATGTAGAGCATTAAGCAAACAGGCAAGGTGAATGATTTATATTCCCGAAAAAGAAGAAGTTTCCAGCTTCCCACTGGGATACAAAATGCTCCTGGCTAGTCCCATAAAACACTGGACTTAAATTTTGCAGCTTTTGATGGCTCCCACTGTGTCCTGCAGAGGTGATGTCAAGGAACAGAGGCAGCCATCCAGAAAGGTGATGTAATTAAGCCAACAGCTTTTTGTGTCTCAAAAAAACCAAAACAAAACCAACACCAAACACCACAAACCACCACAAACCACACCCCCAACTACCTGAAATGTGTACATGACAGAGCATCTGCAAAGTGGGCAGCAGAGTTGCCTCTGGCCCTCCTGAGCCTTTGCATCCCCTCCCAGCTCTCGCAACACACAGTGGTCCCACCCACAGCCCAGGCGTCGGGTCATGGCCGGTGCTGGGGATCCTGGCCAGCCAAGCCCTGTGCCCAGCTCTTCACTGACCCTGCTTTGGCAGCCCAGAGTTCTCGAGGTAAACTCAACACCTCATAACCAGCTGTTGATCTTGCAATTAGATAAGGTGATTCAAAATCGAGCCCATAGCAAGGAATCCTTCACTCTTGGATACAGCTCTTAAAACCTCATTTAGTTGGACAAAGCTGCAATGAAGTTTCTGCTGCTGGTTAAAGGGAGCTTTTGCCATCTAATAGCACATGACAGCCCTGTGCCTGCTGATGCTGGTTCCCATTCCTCTGCTTAGCATTCTGCCCTTGTTTCCTCCAAGTCTTTGCATCTTCTCTATCCTCCTTTTCTAGTTTAAGCAATAGCAACCTCTTTAAAAAGAAAGTTTTCCCTAAGCACCTTGTCCTCTTCTAATGCTGGGAAGGGTCTTGTAAATTAAAGATGACCAAAAAAGACTGAATTTTTTTAGAAAACCACCTTTAGGCTTGGAGTTTGTGCCATGGGTTAGTACATGACTTGTGTTTATTGAAGCTGCACTAGCTGTGTCTGGAACAGAAAAAGTAGCACAAGTCAGAGGTCTTGAGTTTTCATATTTTTGCACGGTATAAACAAGTTACAGCCTTTTTTACCATTACAACATTCCCAGGTCAAATTAAGAGTCTAGTCTTCTGTTGTCTCATCGTTTCCTTGTCTCTTCTTTGCATTCATTAGCAGTACCTTTCCTGTGATTAGATAATGTGTTTTTTGGAACAAACACTGCATTTCCTGTTTACACAGCACCTCCAAGGAGGGGAACAGGATAACAACCAATGCTGGTGAGGGAAGAGGCGATCTAGGAAAAGGAAAGCTGGGCCAGCCCGGCAGCTGAACAGTGACACAGCTCAGTGACCCCTATACTCGAAAGAGCTCGTTTTCTGTAGCACACTTCAGGCTAAAACACTGAGATGGCCAGCAAAGGGTTGAGGTGATGATGTGGAACCAAGCACAAAGAGTGTCTTGAGCAATTGATTCCCTACCCAGCCATCTGAAAAGGTAACAAACATGGTGAGACAAACAGCAGGTCCAGTCACTCACTTTTTGTTACAGAATGTCCTCTTCTTCCTCGTTTGCCCCTGTTTAATAGTTCCTCTTTAGACAAAAGGACTAAAAAAATTACTGAAGTGTCAAACAAGGGCAAAGTCATCCTTTTTACGGAAGGATATGCAAATCTGCTAAAGAGCATTCAGCTACAGGGTCTGGAGTAATTTCTGAGAATCGCAACTCTGCCTGAGGAGAAGCAGCAGGGCCCTGGAACCAAGGTGAAGGGAGCAGGCTAATTGTTTGGCCACCTTTTGGACGTTGTTTCATACCACCAGGCTTTAGGATACGATGAGGGCTGTTGCTATGGAATAGCTCACAGCTGCATTAACCTATGCTCTGTGTCAATAAGCAGCCTCTCCTGTGCCCGTGTCCTTCCCCTTTTCACACAATCCAACACATTCATAAAGCTGCAATACTCCCTCTTTTGATTTATGCCCAGCGGTGAAAAGACAAGGCTCTCAGCACCCATGGGCTAACCCCCATGTGAAAGCTGAGCCTGGTATGGACTGGCTGGACCTGCTGAGCGTGAAAGCTGGGGGAAGAGAGGACAGGAAGGATAACCAAAGCAACCTGGAGTTTTCTTATGGTGGGAGCCAAACTCAGGACTTTTTGCCAACACAGCTCTGTTGATGTCAGGCTATCCTGTGTTAATCCCTCTGCCAGGCAGATGTGTCTGTCTCGAACTGTACATCAACTTCCTTTGGAGGCTGAGAAGTACTTGTGCTGCTGGCAGCACGATGACCTGATGCTTCGCCATCACCAGCACATTCCTGCCAATGTGTCCTTCTGAGACGGGGAAGCGCAATTCATTTGCAGATGAGGAACTTGTACCAAGAGGCCATCTGGCTTTACCGAGGTGACAGGAAACCAGACCAAGTCTCCCAAGGCTCAAGTTTGCTCCGTAACCCCTGGAACATCCTTCCTCTCATCAGATGCTGGCCTGTGGGTCAGAGTGATTTGAACACCACCAAGCTCTTATCTAGAGAGAGAAAGTGCCAACTTCCTCTGAAGTGCTTGAATGAGACGAAACCCAGCCTGGTCATTCCTTTAATGGTCTCGCTATTGATGAAGCTGCTCATTAAATCCCACCACCATGTGAAAATAAGTGCTTCAAAGTGCTCCAGGTATCCTGTGTAAGTTTAATTTGCCATGTCAAAGGCGTGCAAAGCACCGAGATTTGCATCAGTTCCTGAAAAAACAGGCAGCTTTCCCGTTTGATTAATATTACATCAGAACAAGTATATCCAACAGGGAAAGAATCGAGGGGGAGAAAGACAAACCTCCTCCAGGCTTGGTAGATCCAGTCTGATAAAGCACACCAACACCTGCTTACCTTTAAGTACATGAGTACCACAATGGACTTCTTTGGAAAGACAGGCATGCTTACATCAAGGTTTGCAGAAAAATTGTGTTTTGGTGTTGGGCTGCAGGCAGCCTTTTCAGCTTCAGGCTTGGATATTTTTTCTTGCTTATTTGTTGAAAAGGACTCTAAGCAGGGTGTGCTTGCGCTTTTAGGGCTGGAGAACGTCAATGACAGCGCTACAAAGCACCACTGTATTACTCACACCTTAAAAAAAAACACACACAGGTGCTTCTGAAGGGGGGAACCAGCAGCATTCAGACTCCTGTCCTCAGGAGTAAGGAAATATTTATTCTTTGTGCCACTAAGCAATCAGAGGGCAGCAGAAGCTGTGTGTCATGGATGCTAAAATTACCCTTCTCGCTCTTCACATTTGAGAAAAGATAGAGTTGCATGGGCCTCTTTCCTTTAAATGAAAAAATCTGGAAGAACAAGGTCGGGGGTTTCCACAATCTTTTTCCCATGACACTTTTGAACAAGAACCTGAGGCCTCAATGACAATTGCTCATTAGTGATAATCTCAGTTTTGCAAAAACTGAGATGTAAACAGACACGTCAAGGGGTCACTATCTTTTAAGATGACACCTTCTTGATCAGTGTAGTTGATTCTGGAGAGTATTCAAGTCATCTGTCATCATTTCACTAAGCTAAGCACATTTTTTTCTCCATTTATTATTACAGCATCAAAGTACCTATGGGAAAGACAACTACAGACTGTCCTGCCTTGCACACACCACTTGTTCTTTATACTTTGGAGCCCAGGTTTATTCAAACCACCTCCTTTTGAGGTCCTTAGACTTGTCCACTACAGAACTGAAAAAATCCGTGGATTTGGGACTTCATTTGCCTTTGTCAACAGGAGTGAGCTTTGAGCAACATTTCCTGAACTGAAGTAGCCCCTGCAAGCACAGCTAAGACGGCCTCTGCAGTCGTCTGCTGCTGCTTCTTCTTCAAATATGAGCCACTGCCTCTCCTCTCACAGGTACTGACTGTGCCCGCAGCCTTCCAGCTTCCTCCCTGACGTGGACCGATAGCCAGACCCCGGATCTCTTCAGCCCACTGCCAGTTTCAGAGGCTTGCCTAAAAGAATTATTTAAGAGTAAAAATAGAACCTGGCTCTCGATGGGCACTGCTCCGTGGCTGGTGCTCCCAGGCACTCTGTTGAGGCACATAACAGTAACAACTCTGGAAAATTTTACAGTTGTGGGTGTACAAGGGGAAAGAGGTGTCCTGTGTTGAAGACTTAATCATAATCACGTTACGTGCAACAGCTCCTTCACGGACAGTCTCCACTGTTGATTAAAATTAAATCGAAGCAGCACCCCAGTCACAGCTTTGCAATTCCAGTTATTTGCTCGCAGGCCTGTAATTCATCACAAAAATTTTAGATTGTGAATGAAATGTTTTTTGGTGATGTCAACTTTCCAGTGACCAGTAAACCACATCACAGAACTACCACCACGTGGTAAAATAGAGCCGGGAAATGGCAACAGCTTAAACTAAATATTATTTCACTTTTAAAAATAGGTCCTTAAAACCCTGCTAGAGCCTGAATGCCTGAAGAGGCCAGAAAGAGTGTGAGGGATAAAACCGATAATGAAGAGATGAAGAGAAAACTGTAACGTGTGGCCAAGACGTGGGCAAATGGTGGCAAAAGCCCTGTCCTGGCTATTCCCCTTGTCCCTCTGTTCCAGCGTGCAGCCAGAAGCAAACACCTGAGCAACTGGTGCTGCTACACCGGTGGGAAGGAGCATTCCTCAGTCTCAAACCCAGCAGAGCTATTTCTGGCCAGCAGCTACGCAAAGGAGAAGTGCTGCACTGACGGCTCCCACGGCGGGCTGGGGGCAGGCAGACAGGAACCTCAGGTATATCAGATATATCGGATGGGCGACAATGGAGGTGAGGGACGGCAGGGCCGACACGGCGACTGACTGAAGCTGTGAATCAGCCAGCCTGCTTCTGTGGGCTGACGACTTGCCATCACGTGCACAGCATTTGTCATTCAGAGACAAAGTCACCTCCACACCGCAGCCAGAGGGGTACACTGAACATTTTCACCTCCTGGGCAGCCAGCAGTGCCTGCACGTTGCCTGCACTTTGGTGCAAAACCTCACGCTTTAACCTACGTGCCCCCACAGCCACAGCAATTCAAAGACTAACAGCTACTAGGCAGAATATTATGAAGATGAATCAGAGAATAAGAACCCCAAAGCTAACCAAACTAAAATATTTAACAAAAACGCTTGACAGCAAGACCAACAGTCCATAGCAAGCAGAAACAAAGACTGCAGAATAATGACATTATCAAAGCTAATACCTAGGTGTGCTTGTGATAACACCTGCAGAGGCAAATCTCTTCTGGATTAAACAGGTGAAAGAGCAGTGCTCCAAAGGAAAGTTTAGCAGCTTTACCACTCCAGGTACAGTCTCAATGACTCATCATGAGTAACTCTACACCCATTCATGCTTAATTAAAAAATAAATAAAAAAATTTAAAAAATAAAAAAAGACACTAAAGCCACAGTGATTTACGGGGAGCATGTTCCTCTTGCATTTAGTTCAGCAGATCATTTTTCTATGCTTCATCAGCTGAAGTCGAGTCTTAATGAAGAAATGACCATGACAGATTTCTTGGGCTGGATGTCAGATTAGGAGTCAAATGGGGGCTTTCTAAGCTTAAAATCTGTATGTTTATGTACCCTTTCCTTCCAGCACACCCTCAGAGTGGAACATAACACACTAATCTCTTACAATGTGAGGCGAGATCCCACAATCCTAGCTGAGCTGCTGGGCAGAATGAGAAAGCTTGTATAACAGGGGAAGCTTGCTTTCACCACCTGATGCTCTGCTTTGGCTTTCTTCTCCTGGATTTTAGCACTGCCCATGGAACAAATGCTGAACACACTGCAGGCAGAAATATGAAGCGCAGTGGTGGGGCTGCAGCTTGGAATGACGGCTGTCTGGAGGGATGCATGTAACACCCACAGACCATTCTGCTTTGGTGTGAGCTACAGGGAGGATTGCCTGACTGTATCTGCACCTTCTCCACCATGAAGGAATTGCTGCCTTTATTAAAGGGCTGAGAATTGCTTAATTCACTCTTTAGGTGTCATCACAAGGAACCAGCTCTGCCGGTGAGTGTGGCCAGTAATGTCAGAGGAAATATTCCTCCCTGATTTGAAGAGGCTCTGGCTCCTTTCCATAAGCAGCCTATTTTACAACATGTGGTATTGTAGGGGAGAGCTTTTCTTCCTGTGAGATCACATTCAAGGAACCATCTCATCCTTGCTACCAAACAATGCAAAGTTACTGAAGAATATGTTGCCCATAAGGCAAAACTCTTTGCTGTGGCAAAATAATGCACTCAAAATAGATTTCTCTGTGTGCTACATAAGCAGTTCTAGGACTTGATATGAACCTAGTTGCACATTTTTCCCTATCTGTATTTCTGCATTCCAAATTAATGGGTTGCCTAACAAAACTTCACAGTATTTTTATTTCCATACAAGAATTTTTCTTTTCCCTCCACTTTGACCACTGACTAAATATATTCTGCACCCATCTGCAGTCACAAATGTTGTTTTTTGTCATTCTTGAACAGGACCTATATACTTTTTTTTTCTTTTGGAGTAGCCACAAAGTGGTGAGGGTGAATGACCTCATTTTTCTTTTCCCCCTCCTTGGCTAATTGGCTCTTGCAGGGTGGATTAAACTGGCCAGCTTGGCTCTTTTACCAAAACACAGCCTTCACTGGTCTCTTTTATCTAGATTTTAAGAGAGGGGGGCAGCCAGAGGGTTCTGCAGAGGCTGAGAGGCGACTCTGGGTCTCAGCTCTCTCCCTGCCCACCGTGCTGCCATCCTCTGCCACAGGCCCTGCTCCAGCCACTCCTGTGGGAACGTTGTGGGAAGGCACCACAAACACATCTGGCCAAGCAGTGTGGGGAATGTGCCTCTGCCGCGGAGATGCTGCCAGGGTCCTGGGCAGAAGAGGATCCAGGGAAGAAGGGTGAGGGTTGGATGCTGCAGCCTACACCGTGGCATCTGGCCAGGGCAACGTATCCACTCCCTTCCTGGGCCTGCGCGGGCAGACCTCCGTGTGACTTCGGTGGGAAGTTGGATGGGGCGTTATCCCAAGGTGATTAATGACTCTTTGGCTTTATTTGCAGCCATGGCATCCTGGGCACTGCACAAACACCAAAGAAAGCCATGCCCAGAGAACTCACACCCTGAAAAGGCAAACAGAAGAGGTAACCACAGAAAGCCCTGCACAAAGCAGCTTAGGTGGCTACACAGGTATGGGACACAAACCAGGATGTCCTGGAGCGCCAGGGTGATGTCAGCATTGCTCCTCCTGTGCAGTGCTGAGTCCTCCAGAAGGCACCCCATCACAAATATGATAGCACACTGCGGTGACAAACAAAGAAAAATCAGGAAAATCTGCATTTCCTCAGTGCCGAAGCGTCACACCAAGTCCTGCTCCCATAGCAGGCTGCCCTGAATGCCAGCACGGCCAGCAGAGATGGATTCCCACCTGCATCCCACCTTCCAGCCATTGCTGCCTGTGGAGTTTTTCTTCCACTACATGAACTTTGGACCATTTTCAAAGAAGTGTAAGTCATAAAAAGGGGCAAGTTCTTGCAGGCAGGCTATTATATCTCACAGACCAAGGCCTACCTAAGTCCAGAGTGCAACCTGGTTAAACATCACTTAATTTTTATCTTGCACTTATAGCACACAAATATTTGCCTTTGCGTTTTCCTTCAGCAATAATGAGCCCTTCTAGAGCAGCTGCTTCTCCGTGTAAGCAATGCCAACCAAGGCATCCTTAAAAACAGGGGTGCGTGGCTGCAACAGAAGCCAGTGCTGGCTGGCAAGTTGAGTTTCCATGGAAAGGAAGCGGACAGTCTATGCAAGGAGCAGAGCTGCAGCTGAGGACATGATGAACCAGCCATCTCTGCCTCCCTATTCCCCCCACTGCCTGCTGTGTAAGCTCAACCAGCTCCCGAAGCAACCACCTCCTCCAAGTTTCCAGCAGCCCCTGCTGCAGAGCAGCCCCTTGCAGCATGGGGCGCAGGATGGAGGCAAGATCTGGATTCTGTGGTCACAGCATATGGTGGCAGGAACCCTCCTGAATCTGGTCACCACAAAGACTTCCTGGAGACCTGGTCATACAGAGAGGAAGTGTGCAGGGAGAAGCAGGAGAACAGCCTTGCAGGAAGCGTTACCTTTTCCTTGCACCTATGCATGTACCTATTACAAGAGAGTCTTTCACCACTTTAATTCCTAGGGACAGACGGATAAACATAGCAAAGTGACTCAGATATGGTTCCTCTAAATTGTGTTAAGGTATAAATGCCAGAGGGCGCCACTTTGAGGTTTCCACGATTTTCTATGCTGTAGTTACGCACGCATCCCTTTTACTATCTGTACTGGTTCTTGCCCAGCTGTCTAATTACATCCCACTTTTCTCAGTTTGAGGGCAATAGATAGTAATGGGCAATAGAAACAAACAAAAAAAGATCCTTAGGTATGCAGTTAGTCTCTTTGCTTGACCTGTTTGTTTGGTTGTTTTTTTCTTCTGGCACAGTATGAAGAAAGCCCTGTGCCCTAAATGACATTGGCCAGTACCCTCGAGATGTCTGACAAGCTTTGAATTCTACCAACTTGTGAAATGTGGCAAAGGTTTGTTTTGATCCTGTTGGTGGGAAAGAAGAAATTACATGAGGCAGATGAGAGTTAACATGAAAAGAGAAGTGGGACAGATTTCTTAAATTGTGGGTTGATGTATTTTTATATACATTATATTCTGATGATATGAGGTGCTGTAAGATTTTTCACATGTTCTGGGGGAAACTGCAAAATAATTAAAGCCTTGCCAGTGTCCCTCACGGAACCATTCCTGCCCAGGAATTTTTACAAATTTTTACAAATGAACTAATTGAATCACAGTCGCTTTCAAGCCAATGCTGTTAACAACAGAATAAATCCAGGAGTTTAGATTAGATACTGTAGAAGTTTGGCTCTACTGAATGATTCTTTTGGCCCTGATCGGAGCAGGAATAATGGACCAGGAGAGCCCATGACGTAACACAGTATAGTCACTGTTACACTCTTTTTTCCCCCTCTCTCATCATATAGATTGTACATTTTAAAGAAAAATCTATATTTTGGCCAAAACTTTTCTATATTGGAAAGAATTCCAGATGCTTGCCATGAGCAAACTTTACCTATGAAGTAAATGTTACAGAGTAGTGGAAGGACCCATCCCATGCCACAAAAGGGGAGATGAACCTGTGGTTCATTGCACACTTGCAAATGCACATTCTCAGAGACTTTGACTCCTATCTGATAGTAACACCAGTGCTCTTTACTGGTGTTAGGCAAGGAAAGGGATGTGACTATTCTGTGCAAAGAAGCTGAGCAGATCATGCCTCAGAAAGCAAAATACCTCTGACAGGTGTCCAAAATGAATCACTTGGAAAGATCATCTTGTGGCTGAAGCACAAGATAAGCAGGGCTGAGCTCTGCTCCCAGAAGTTCTGCTCCACACTCGGTGTGTGACCTAGAGCAAGTCACGAATTCTCTGTTTCCATTTCCTCTTTGGTGAAAATGATGACAATGATCGTGTCTATTCTCAGCAGAATTATGAGTGAGTATGCAATAACTTACATTTCCAAATGTTTCTCATTCTTTGCAGGAAATAGATTGCAAATATCACCATTCAAGCACTGTTCCACCCTATTATCGAGTCTAAACTAATACAAATGCAGCAGAAAAAACCTCAACCCTCCCACAGATATTCTCACATTTTTTCCATCAGAAAACATCGCTCTACCAAGAAATCACTGTTCAAATCAGTCAGAAGAAGGAGAAACTGAAGGGCTGTCCCAGAGCAGCACCTTTCTAAGCTTGCCTTGCTTTCATGTTCTTGACTTGTAGGTTCTGCTCACTGTTGAAGGCAGAATATTAAATTAACGGGCTCTTTGGCGAATTATGGCTTATCCTTATCCTTACACTACAACTTTCCTGGAGCTTCCTACAGTTTTGTGCTGCTACTTGTCCAAAGCAATGGCTATGCCAAGTTGCACCCTGTACAAACACAGACTCAGAATTAAGCATGTGTTGGATGCAGTGGAAAGACTTTACACATCAGCCCAAAATAAATACAAGTTCCTTGTTTTTTGTCCTGTGAAAGGCTATGAATCAAGAGGTGAGAAATAATGAGGAGCTCTAGCTCCCACATCAGGGTACCTGAAACATGCTGGGAGCTATACCATGGAAATCTGAATTTCCAAGGTTTGGTCAAGAGCTGAAGCGGTTCCGGACAATGAGGATATTCCAAAGGGAAAAACTGCACTAAACCCAAATGGCTCCAGAAGGAAGCAGGCATTTAATGGTTAGTGACCTGAAGTAAAGGTACGAAGAGCACTGAGGTCTGCTCTTCCTGCTGCACCGATCAGTCCTGAACAGCAGGGCAGGAAAAAAGAGAGACACAGAGGATACCGAGGAACAGGACAAACCACCTGAAAGCTGTGATGTAAAGGTCACTTTTGAAATTTGCAGGCTCATTCATATACATATGGAGGACACCTGGAAAGCAGCAATTTGAGAGAAGCCTGAGAGTGAGGGTGGACAAAACGAAACGTATGTTTTAGAGGGGAAAAAAAGGCCTGTGTGGTTTCAGGCAACATATTTAGGACCAGGGATCCAGAGGAAAGGCTCTCAGGACTGTGCGGTCAGACATTAAATTGTAAGCTGTAGAAAGCAGAGGGTTTTTTGTTTTGGTTTGGGTTTTTTATCTTTTTTTTTCTTGAAGCTGCACCTTGCTCTCAGGGAACCCAGCCATGGCCCGGTTACAGCCCCGTGTTGAGGGAACCACTTCAAGTTACATAACTTATCAAGAATAACGAGACACAGAAAAATGCCACAAGTTCAGATGAAAGAAATACAAATGGTAGTGAGGCTGCCAACCATCGATTAATGGAGGAAATAAAATGTAAATAAAGAGTAGGACGGGATTTGTAAATCCTGCCAGTCTAGAGGAGTCTAAATAAGCAGAAGGGAGAGGAGTAATTTTTAAGCTGTATAATTAGAAAAAGCAAAGCAAGATTCTGCAGATGTAAGCCGCTGGAGGAAACACGATGTCCGCCATTCACGAGGCTGAGCAAGGCTGGCTGTAGAAAATGGTCTTTCTGACAGCAGGGGAAGAGCAGCCACGATCCCAAGTGACCAGCAGCCACCTGGCATGGCACAGGGCTGCAACCAGAGCACGCTGTGTTTGCAAACAACCGCAGAGCCAAACCTCGCTCAGATCTTCCCCCGTCAGAGGAAAGGGCTGCCATTTGGGGCAGCTGATCTGGCTCCGGGCTTGGGTTCCCGGCTCTCTCCTGAACAGCACAGCAGCCTCCAAGCGAGTTATGCGGCCGCTCTGAGCCTCAGCCTCTCACTCGCGGACCCGGGGTCACAAGGCCGTCCCATGTCCCGGGGCCGCTCGGGAGCTGCCAACATTTGGGATGGCGGGATGGCCAGAGCGCCAGGGGACCCATCCCGGTGGGGAGGCTGGAAAGCTGAATCTGGGCTGTGAAAACCCCGCGTCCCACGCCTGAGGGACAAGTGTGCCCACGCTCTCTCGAATAAATCTGTTCGGTAGGGTGGAGCCTGCCTTATTTTTACTCTACATGCAAATTATCTCCCTCAACAACCTCACTGCAAATATTTTCTGGTTTCTCACACCCTGCCCTGGGCAGAAGCAGGCTGTTTTCCCTGCAGATCCCCTGGCTTCCTTTGCAACTTTGGGTTTGGACTGCTTTGATTTTACAGAAGCGAGAGAAGCTTGCGAGTTGCTGGGATAAAAACAAAACCAAAACCCAAACAACCCGAGCGGGGGGAAAAGGCAGGCGAAGCGGTCCTGCCCAGCCCCGCTCCGGCAGTGCCGGCGGCGCAGGATACCGCGGGCTCCGACCTCGCCGAGCCACGGGGCGAGCAAGCCAACCCTGCCGGAGGGATGCACACCCACCCCGCCCCTCCGCCGGCTCCCAGCCTTACCTGTTCGCCAGCGGCAGCGAGGCACAGAAGAAGGAGCCAGCAGCCTGACGGGACGGGCATGTCTGGCTGTCCGTCTCTGCCTCCTCCCGTGGCTCCTTTTCCTGCCACCGAAGGGAAACTAGATCCTTCCAGCCGAGCCCCCGCGCCCCGGCCGCGCAGCGAGGCACATTTGAGCTGACTACTTCTCTTTCTTCCTTTCCTTCCTCTCAGCTACACGAGGGGAGAAGAGAGAAGAAGAAGAAGAGAAAGAAAAAAAAAAAAGAAAAGGCGCCTGGCTGCAGTTCCCACAGCATTTCCTCAGACTTGACATGTAGGGTTTTTTTTTTTCCTCGCTTCTTGTCCCTCCCTTTCCTTTCTCCACCCCCTTTTACAAGAAGTTTAGTCACCAAGCCCACGTCCGTCCCTTTGCCGGTGGGGACTGCATTCCCGGTCAGACCTTCTCGGCAGGGCCACGCATCCACCTGCCCCCGCCTCTGCGCCCTCCCGGTCCAGCCCCCAGCGCCTTCCCTCGCTGTGCATCTCCCCTGGAACTGCTGCCTGCTCCTCGCCCCGCTGCGTATCGCCTGTCAGAGGACATCTTGGGCCTCAGGCAGCCTTCCACCTCGCCCCCCGATCCGCCCAGTGTCTGCCCCCAGCGCTGAGGAAAGCCTGCTGTCCCGTCCCTTCCCATGCCCTGTCCCCTCTCCGTGCCAGTGCCACATGTGGGTGCCAGCCTCGGCGTTCCAGCGCAGCTCCAGCCCCCCCTCCCTTCCCCTCCACGCACTTTGGCTGGTGTCGGGAGCTGGCGGACGGGACTGCTGCCAAGAGGGAAGATAAAGCGGAAGATGTGATTTGGGAGCTCTCCCTGACCCGCTGCACGCCGTGCACGGGGCCAGTCCCGCGGCCTGGTTCGGGACGGAGCAGAGTGGCCTCCTGACCCCCGAGTCGGCGTGCGCCGCCACCAGCGCCAGCCCTGCGGCAGCCGACCGGCCTGGAGAAGAGTGGCTGGCTGCAGCTGGGGGCATGCCCGGCACGGCCGCGATGTCCCTCGTCTCACAAAGGGACCCGAATCCTCTGTGGCGAGGCAGGACAGGGCCGGGCTGTTTACCGGGCTGAGGATCCAGCAGAGCTGACCCTGTGGATACAAAACCTGCCCTGTGCTCACATGCTGAGAAGTAAGCTTGGGAGCATGTTTCTGACTTAGGCAAAGAAGGAAGTTGTTCTTTCACTTACGTATTTAGATTTAACCCTTTACCAGGAAAAACTAGAGTTTCTCTATGTTTTCAAATAAATAAATACATTCAAACACAAAAGATAAAGAGAATATTAAAAACACAACCTTCCTTGGCGGTGCTGTTGTCTGATTTCTGCCCAGAGGAATGATACACTCAGGACAGAAAGGGCTGCTGAGTTTTTTTCCTGTAGCTAGTGGAAGGCCTGCCTGCACAGCAAAATGAAGCTATGACCTTCACTTCACCCCTACATAGTTTCCAGAGGCCATAAAGCCTTTTTAATCTCCCCAATGTCCTCAGCAAGCACTGGGCCCTGCCTGATCTGTGCTCAGGCAGGTCCTGGTATCCTCATTCCCCTGCCTGGCCTCTGACACAATGAGTCAGTTTGGGCACTGGTGGCCCCTAGGTGGGTTTGATGCTCCACAGTGGGCTCAAAACAACTCTGCGTGATGTGCCTGGCTTAGGGCCAGCAGCTGCTCCTGATGCCCTCACTCTTCTGGAGGTGGCTGGGTAGGGGTCATGCCAATGGGTTTCAGCAAGCCATCGAGCTTGCAATTGCACACAGAACCCTGTCACCCTGCTGGAGCAGTCGGGGTCTCACCACACTTGGGCTGGACAGGCTACAGCTCTGGTACCAAACAGAACCGAGCTGGGAGTGAGGAGCAGGAGGGATGGCCACAGCACCCAGCTTGCCTGGTAGGCAACAAATACAAAGCTGACTTCACGGGGCTTTGCAAGGTAAGGTGTGACACGTGGGAAAGGTGGGTGCCCGGCTGCTGGCAGCCGTGTCAGTCCTGGGTGGTCCCGGAGGGAGCCCACTGAGAGGGAGGGACAGCACTGGGGGGAGATCCTTTTGCCAGAGCCTCGTCCACCCATTGCTGAAAACATGCAGCCCTGTGCCAGCCAGGATGTTTTAAAATGTTTGTGTTTATGGTACAAGGAAATGTTTCTTTTTAAACAGAACAGTCTATTAAGTCTCTTCTCCTTTTCACGTTTAGCACAACACTGAGGCTATAGGCTGTGTTTATTTACCAGCTGTTCCTTCTAACCACAGATTTACAAGAGCAAACTCACACTCTCAGGAGCAGTTAAGATTGTGTTATCAGCTTGCTCTGAAGGTGTCAAGTGAAGGGTTTGAAGGTTTTGAGTAAAGCCAAGCCCTGTGCAGATCAGAGGAGCTCCAAACCATTCAGTATTGCACATCGGTGTGATTACTTTTGCATTCTCACCCCCAATCCTGCCTGTATTTCTTGTTCGGGCTGAAATGTCTCTCCTTCTCTACCACTATGTAAAAACAGCCTCTTTTTGAAAGCTCGGACATTTTCCTCTGAGTTAAATTTTATGTTTCTGAGCCAAAACCCACAGAAGCCACTACTGGGTGCTTTACAGTCTTAATTATGGATTGCAGTAGATTGTTAGAAACTAAAATGTGAATGCTATAAAATATGAACCAGGGAATATGTAGTGCTGTCAATTCTCTCACACTTATCACATATATCATTCTATGCAGCACAAGTAAAACCTAAAACTTTATACCAAAACTGGTTTGTCAGCCTGTTCTAGAAAATTTTTTTTTTCTCTTACAGAACATTATTTTTTCAGCTACCTTTGCAAAGCACCTGTTTTGAATAAAACAAAAATGCTTGAAATATTAAGGTTTCAAACTTAATGGTGACATTCAGGTGCGTCTTGTTTCTGTTCACCACTGTGGCACACAAGCATAAACTGGACTAGCCTTTGGGAAGCTCTTACGAAAGAGGAGAGATGGAAAACCCTGTGCAGTCTTAGAGGTGCAACAGAATGAAAATAATACCTTGGAGAATTTCAGGATCCCTTCTTTGGTGAAGCCTGCCATAGAAAACAAACCGTGAGCCCGGCTGACCGCTTAGCAGGGCTGCGGTCAGTATGGATCTCTTCTCACTTCCTTCCTAGAGAGAGAAAAGTGGGTATTACCTGCTAAATGCTATTCTGAAAGAAGCACATCAATGTAACACTGCAAGTTTTGAACTGTGTGAAAATTAAACTCCCTCAGCATCAGTGTAAAAACTCCTCGTTTACAGGAGCTTGCATAAATGGCAACTCACTCCCAGCCAATGCCTGAATTTGTCTCTCATCTTTCCAAAACTTTCAACCCAGAAAGCAAGGGTCAGGAATGGTTTGGTGGATACACCAGGGCATCTGAGCAGCACCTGTACACCCATGTTTGTGTCCTCAGCTGTTCCTTCACTTTATCCATGCCACTGAACTCCCCTTACTTGCACATAGACACCGACACCTTGTGATGCCCCATTTCCCCAGGAGGGAGAACCAGGAGGCTCTCTGTTTAATCCAGGTGTTCAAAATGATGTGATGGAAACTTGGGCAGAGAAGCAACACTGAAAGGCAGATGGTTGCACCCTGGGAAACGTTTTCACATGTGCAGGTAGGCTGTGAAGACATTCCCTTGCCTCTCACATGCTGTCGAGGGATAGAGGATGAGATGAAGGGTTTTGATCGATTGAGATCAATGATTTTCTTTCAATATGTGTCACAAAGGTTATTTGGGGTTTCAGACTGTGGACTAAATACAGGCTTTGTAAATATGAGCACCTGCTTCTCTGCAGGTGGGCACGAAAGGCAGTGCAGGGCAAAGTTAGAGCTCTAGGAAGGATCCCTCTAAATCAAGGGGATGCCCTGCGGGGCAGATGGGTCGCAGTGCAGCTTCTGGAGTACCCGCAACTCCAGAGAGTCTGCCATGGGACCAGGGAGAAAGGCTGCCTTCAGCTGCCTCATCACCCACCACAGGGAGGGAGCCCTACCGTATGACCCAGCATGTGGAGAAAAAAGGTAGAAAAATATCTGCACATTTTAACACAGGATGCTCTAGTTTTATTTGAGAACTCTAGCTATTAAAATAAATCTATTTTAAAAAATACAGATCTATTACTTACAAAAACCCCCAACCCATAAACAAAATCAGGTACTCAACTTGAAACGGTTTTCTTCCTGTGAAAGGCAAGTTTCCATAGCATTCTTTTGCCCAGTCTCCTTGAAATTTTCAAACACGCAAGTATTTCCCATGACAGAGCAACTATAATAAAGCTCCTTAGTCACACTGGTGTGGTTTACACGACACACCTTTTACAATCCCACAAAAATGTACCACTGCTAAACGCCTGTCCAAAAACCTCAAGTCTGCAGCATTCCAAAGAAGAACGCTCTCAACCACCCACCGCCAGTACGTAAGGTATTTGAAGTACGTGCAAGCAGACGCTGAGCTGATTGGTTATCACCAGCCACTGTGGCAGTAACTATGCCTGCATACTTCTGGAAGGAAATACAAAGTCATGGTGAATTTTTAACTTTGATGTTTATGGGATACCTGTTTACCCCCAAAAACTTGAGTCATATATTGATCCTTGGGACAAGAGCAATACTGGCATGAACTGGGGAGTTTGCTCTGCCCAGGGTACTCTTTAAGTCCTGGAGATGAATCTTTAAGGCTGGCAAACACCTACCAACCCCTCAGCAGGGGGACTGAGACCCTAACTCCTTTGCAACACCTCATTACCAGCTCCCCAGAGCCACCCTGCCATTTTATCTAATAGCACACCTAATGATCCCAAACTCCTTTGGAAACTCAGCTGATCGAGATGACTCAGATCAATGGAGTGCATTCATCTGCCAGCAAGGGATCAAATCTAAATGAGCCCTTATTGCCTATTAAACACTACAGCTGCTTCTTCCCCGCCACCACTTCCCCTCCCCTTGCAGCGGATTTAAAGGGAAGGTGCAAATGCCTGACAGAATGACCCACATGATCCTGCAGGGCACATGCTCTGGTACAGCTGCTGTCACTTCAGCAGGACTCCACTGTACTGCCTCCGTCTCCTGAAGAGGCCTTTCAGGTGTTGTGGAACGGGAAAAATCTCTGTGAAAGTGCAGGGCAAAGAGCAGCAGCACAAGGCCACAGTCGCAATAATTTTGGGAATGGCAATACACAAATACACAGCAAACGGCCCCATTTGCAAACACACAGCATTTGAGTGGTAGAATAAACAAAACAGGCTGTGAGGTCAGGGGGTAGGGTGCAGACCAGCCTGACACGGGATGACTGAGGGCTGCAGTGGTGAGCACGTGCAATCCCAGTGCTGGGAAAGGAACCAGACTGACCACTGCCATGGTGTTGGCCCTTGACACCAAGTGGTGAATCACTGTTTCAAGGCACTGACTTCTGCAGTAGAACTGCTCATGCTCAGGAGTTTCTAGGAAATGGCAATCTTCAGTCTAAGGAAGTCTTTCACCAAACTGGAAGTGTGATGGACGTTCAAACTCAGCATCTAGTGCAGATGCCTCCAAAGACAGAGGCTGTTTACCACTGACTTGCCTGTTACTGGCTCTGTAAGCAGAATCATCTTTTCCTGCAGCTTACCTGTATGGATGAAAACTGGCCAACATTAAACCTGAAGGCAGAACACCTTAGGAGCATCTTCTCTGAAAAAACAATTGTTCATTCATGATTACTCATCTGGATTAGTTAACACACGATATATCAGCGCACACTGCTGACATCCAGGACCGCGGCAGCTTTATTCAACAACCACGCTCCTCTGGGCCTTTGTTGACCAATTTCATTGTCTAAACCAAATCAGCTATGGGTCCGAATGCATTTGCTGGAAACATCAGCCAAATGCACTCAGAAAACCAGTGAATCAGTTCCCTTGAAGTCTTGTTGCCTTCATTCCCGTTATTCACCAGCACTGACATTTCATGCAGGAAATTCTGTGATTCCACCTCGGATCAGTGCCATGCCAATCAGTTTGCTGTATCGACACATCAGTGACTTTCTGCTCCATGAACCTGTGCTGGTACTTTCTGGTTTACTTAAATACCAACATCACTAAGTTCCATATGGGAAATTACCTGAAACATTTTGAATGCATTATACCCACCTTCATAAATGCACTAAAATGTAGAGCCACTGACTCCTGGAACAGAAAAATGCCATTAACAGTGTCACAACAGAGAGAGTAGAAATAGCCCACAATTCTGCTTTTCTGCACCTTTTTGAGTCATCATCCCTATGTAGCAATTAATTCTCACAATATATTAAAAAATCTCCGTGTTCTTCACAACAGATGTTTTTCATGGAAAATTTTTAATCTTTCAGTTCATCAGCTTCCTCACCTTCTCTAGCCCCAAATATATTCAAATACTGGTTTTAGTTCTCTTAACCAGAATATACTTTCACGTACAGTAATAGAAGGATGGTTTTTCTTCTTGGTGCAGGAGGGGAGTGGGAAGAGACTGACAGAAGAAGAGTGAGCAGCTTTTCTTAAGGAGCTCCTTTTATTCACCTTGATTAGAAGACACAAAAAGAGCAATTTGCCTAATTTAGAGTTCAAAAAACCAATCTCATTCAGAACAAAATATAGGCATAACAGCAGTTAGCCTTATGCTTAATCTACAGAAAACATATATTCAGGCAGCCAGGTACCTTCAGCCCTTCTGCTTAAGTGCTGAGCACTTCTGCTTAAAAACACAGGAGTCAATCTTTGAAATAAAGATACTAAGGTTTTGACTGAAATTTCACTAGAGGCAGCATGAGACCTTCAACATTTAAAGCCAACAGGTTGAAGAAGTTCAGGCAATGCCAGTAAAGCAAACATTTAGGCTTCTTACAGAATCCTTACTTAGGCAAAGCCATAAACAATTGAAGACAACCCTTTGGGGATGAACTGCTTTCTTTTACTAAAATATTTTCTCCCAAAATGCTCACTCATTCTGAATAACAGGAAAGGGAAAAAAGTTAATTTAAAATGTTCTGGTAATTCTTTTCTTTAAATAGGTCTCTCCTTTTCCAGTCCTGAATCCTACATTGCCATAGGTAGGAGGAATAATCAGGAAAAATCAAATATCCCCAAATCCCATACAGAAAAATGTCTTGAAATCTTGAAAATCTGTCAGTATCTGAATACTACTAAACACTTTCAAAAACTCCTGCAACCAACATATACTAAGAGAGATCTGAAACTTAGGAGGCAAAACTCCTGAAAACAACCTGCATTGGAAGTTTGCTGCCTACACAGTAATTTTTTCACTGCAGTAGTTACCATGCTGGTGTTCCTGGGATCCTCGCTAGAATTCCTACAACTCGTGTGAAGCAGAACCCTGACTAGCAAAAGCTATGCTTTGCAAGGGGCTGGAGAGACTGGACCTAGTTGGGTAAAGATGCCACATTTATACTGACAAACTAAAGAGTCTCATCCCACTTCCTCCACAGTTAAGTTGCTGTCACACTTTTTTGGCTTGTGCTGATTTTTAAGTTTTCCAAACACTGGATGAAATTCAGTGCAGGTGAGCAGCCACTCTCACAGGTAGGTGCCCTGCTTTGGAAAACAGAAGCTTAACCATGGACCTATTATTTCAGTCTCATGGCTACAAAAACTGTCTCTTGGCACTGTAACTGCTGGAGAAGTCAGAAAAAAGGAGAAAAAAACCAAAACCAAAACTGTGGCATAAGAGACACAAGAGAAGAGGAGACCCTGCATGACAATGGCAGTAAAGCCACGTCTAGAAGCCAAGCACACAGATAGGAAATTGAGCAAGTTCAGCCTTCCATCTGCTATGCAAAAAGAGTTAAGGCTAAACAATTGTCTCTGCTGTAACCGCTCTGTGGGTGCGACAATCTTTTTTGGAGAAGAGCAGAAGTAACAAGACAAGGCAGGTATACAAAACTTTTTATTGACAACAGAACAATAGAGAGGAACGTCACCACTTCCCATTCCTCAGGAATGTCTCCATTTCACAGTCCGTCTGCTAAAAGTATCCTTTCATGGTAACGAGCAACACGAAGGCATGGAGCTGTCTGTAACCTCCAGAAAAATGTTTCATCAGTGCAGTGTGAGGGGACGACGGTGCACACGGGAGCAGCAGGCCCTGTCACAACACAAACGTGGCAGGCAACAGCAAATGCAGAGCCAACAGGCACAGACATGAAGCAGTCAAAAGCCTCAAGTTATCTCCATTATTTCCATCTAAGGCCGATACCCGACATGCTGTTCCATCCATATTCTGTTTCAGGAGTGAATGCTTTATTCCCTCACTCTTCTTGCTTTCCCTGTCCTCAAAGATGTCCATACTTCCAGCTGAATGGTACCGTGTCAGAGAATGCCTGAGCTTTTATAGTTTGCTACCTCATACCAGTTCATGCATGCACTTGAGTTTGCTTTCAGAAGCTTACATTGACATAAAGAGGGGGAAAAAAAGTGCTGCATAAGAAAAGGATTTAGTTGTTAATGCTTCCTTGCTAACAAAAATATTTGGTAGTTGTTGAATATACTCCCTGTAATGTCATTTTCAAAAAGTATGTAGGCAGTCTACTTAACATTTTAAAGAAACTGCACATTGAACTTAACATATTTTAAAATACTGCAAAATTAAATTTGAACCGAAATTCAATCTAAACAAGATGTCTTTAGTTTTCACAGTCCACAGAACTGCACACTGAGTGCAAGATGAAAGCTGTCTCTCTCCTGCATAAAGTTTCCTCTGCCTGCAGAACTGGGGACCCTGTGTAGTAGCTTACACATTTATTAACATTTATTAATAATTAATTTATCATGTTTTTCCTTTACTTAATGGATGTGCCTGTGGATGTGTAGACTTGTAAAGTGCTTTAAAATAAAACAAAAACCCCAACAAAAGAAAAAAAATCCCTCAAAAATCCACATAGATGTGAGAATTTTATCTGAAGGACTTTGTACAGCATTTACAATGTCCGCATAAAGCATCCGAAACATGAGCATTCCCTGCAGACTGATGCAGTGCAAGCAGTCTCATACATTAGATACTGCAATTCCTCTGGATTCAAGATGCACAATACTTACAAAAACAACCCTAGAAGCACAGATAAATGCTGGTGGCTCTTCCTCTTCTTTTTAGAAACATAATTAAAAAATCTGCATTACTCTCTCATAATTTAAATACATAAGTAATCTCCACTTTTATTACTTCATGACAATGACTTCAAATTTACATTATTTTAAGTACCGTCAGAATAGCTCCATGTATAATACAGATATTTGCTGATATCCTGTCAGAAAATAAAAAAACCAAAACCTTCCACTATAAAAAAAATTATGCTGGAAAGACAAGAACACAGAACAGGGACTTGGTACAGACTATGATTTCAGTTTTATATCAACCACAGTTAACCCAAAATTAACAGATACACAGCCATATTCAAAAGCAGTGCAAATATCTTTGGAGGTTAGAATAAAAATATACTACAAGAACATAAGACAGAAGAAATTAAAAGGCAAGTACTTCAAGTACAGGAACCAGTCTCTGTGAGGTCCACCTTAGTGTTAGCTGGGAGTTCCTCTTCCCACCTTACTTCTTCCTCTGGAACACATTAGCCAACATTGCACCTGATGTAGTCAGCTGGCCCATTTTGTTCAAGAACTTGGTCTTTGTATCTTCACTCACCAGGCTCGCTGCAATCGACATTGAGCTGGGAAAGGAAAACATTTAGGGGCATAAGACTACAAATTATGAAGAACATTATGGTGTTATGTTATTTATTAAGCAACTAAATTGCCTTTGTGTTGCAGAGGTTTCAACAAAAAAAGACCAGTCTGTGAAGAAGAATTGAAAACCCATCACTACCTAGTCCATGTATACACTGTTAAATAGATTATAATGTGCTCACAGTGCCTACGAAAATGGTAAAATATGTTTGTGCACGCTGATTTTTAGTACTTTTGGATGTCATCACATTAGTATTTGCTACCTATTTGGGAATTACCATAGTGACAAATCCCTCTGTGAAAGACTGGCTTTGCCTTCTCACCAGAAATGTCAATCCTCATGTTTATTTAGTGTAAGTTCAACAGTATTAGTTCTAGCCCAAGTATTCTGCCTCCAACAGTGACCATTAGCAGACGGGTAGAGAAGGGAAAAAGCAAGGTAAGTACAAAACAGTGACGTCTCTCCTTAACTTCCAACTCTCTTATTTTCCAGCTACTTCCACCTGAGCAGAGTTTAAAAGTGGTGTGGATCGTCAACCTAGTAACTCTCAATAAATCTTTATTTTATATTACTTGATCAGCTTTCCTTTGATCTCCTTATAAATTTTCTTGCAAACCCCACCCTGAGTCCTTACTGGGCCAGCCCCTTGCTGGGTGAGGAGCTTCTCCTGGTTGCTGTGAATGTGGCTCCTATTACCTGTGCTTGGATGGTCCTCCTTGAGACACACCAGATAGGACAATGGAGAGTCCATAGGTTTCTCACAAACTGGACTGGAAGGAACAATTCAGTCAATGCTCAAGATGCTACAGCTTTGAGCAGTATGTTAAGAAATTATCCCTATTATGTGAAATTAACAGATTTTTTTTTTTTTTTTAATTAACAACATACTAGTGAGCTCAACTTCAGATATATATGACTGTTTAGCACAGTAGGAGTCATCTGTCTCAAGACAGAGCAAATGTACATAGCAGGAATATTAATAAATATTCCATACTTCCTATATTTATAGTCAAAATGGCAAGTGTTTTTCAACATTAGACAGGGACAATTTTAGAAAACATTACCAAATAAATTCTCCCTTGAGAACTCAGCATGGACTCTGCATTTCAAAATTATAGCTAAGACCACAAAATCTGTCCTACTGGCAAAGGCCAGATTCCAGAAACTGACTTTTCAGTCTGGAAAGTTATAAACAGTTCTGTTAGACACACTTGCATTAAGGAGATGAAATTGAAGTTAACTCTGAATTGTTCAATAGAACTTGAAAGATTTCATCAAAGGTAGAAGGGATACACCCAGTACTTTCACCCATTTCATACCACAAAAGAGGTGCTTAGTGATAATGACTTCTGGTTCTTTTCAAAGTACCGTAAAAATAAAAGGGAAGCTTCTCACTAAAGCTGTACTGTGGATTTGCAGTTAGTTTAATTATAAACTTTTAAAGTAAAATATTTATTTTGGGCACAATCATGTAGCCAGACATCTTTGGCTTGATTAAACATCTCCAGTCAACTAACGAATCACATATTTCCAGCTGATAAAACTCAGCAGGGAAATTACTGCTACTCTAAGATGGATGTCTTATGCAATTTCCTTTCACTTCATGATAAAGCAAGGGCATATAAATTATGCAAATAGCAGTTTACATTCACTATCACCTAGCTAAGGGCAAGAAGCTGTCTCAGACTGTGATGTATCCTAGAGTTGTGTGTAGCTATGAAAACTTATTTAGGAAATACTGTACATTCCAAGCATTAGCAGCATTAAGAAAATAAAACAGCTCACTTCATAAAAGAAAGCCTAGCAACTGGTGCAAACCTGTAGTTTTAAACAAACTGTGCTTTCTTTATTCTAATGATCCTGAATAAATTTGAGGAAAACACGGAAGTGTTCCATTGGTTTTTGAAACAGTTTGGGGGATATCAGCGAACTGATGTCAAAAATTAAAAATTAACCACTGTGGAGTCTGGAACTTCATGTTTTCTAATACTGTGTTATTGTAAATAGAAACATAATCCACAGCACCCAGCATACTTAGAAGTTTGAATATGCCCCCAAAGTACTTCCGTTACTAAGCAAATTGAATATTTAAACTTAGCAAAAATTAATATGAAATCAAGTAATTTGAGTCTCACATCTTAAAAAAGTAATCAAAGAACCCAACAAAGCAATAGTATATGTTGTTTGCAACAATCAGTCCTACAGAGAAGTCCTTGCATTTATTCATTATTTAAAAACCAAACCAAACCCAACCCACAAACAAAAATAATGTGTAAAATTCAAATTTTTGCCTGGTGTCTAGATGAACTAGATGCTACACAGAGTTCTACCTGTTTTATGGGGAAGCTCTAGGCCAAAACGAATATTCCTGATGGGCATTTTATAACAATCAGTTTATAATGTAAGTTGTTACCCATGACTGAAATACCTTGTTAATTGCTAAAGAAAATGTTTAACAAAAGTGGCTATCCGATATTTAAAAACGCAAAGTTTAATCTTCTGAAAAAACTATTTCTTTGATGCCATATTATTTGACCAACCTTTTCTAACACCAAAGGGAAAAGACAACAATGTCTTACGATTGCTTTTGCATCCATTTTGATTTCTGTGTGTGTATTCCCATGCTGTTAACAAACACCAGTAATTTATATCCCAGTTGCATTTAAATCCTTAGTCAAACATGTATTTGTCACTGAAATTAGGAACTGAAATTAGTAAGGGCTTTAACAAGAAAACAGAGATATTTACGTATATGAAAAGGTCATTTCTTCAGTGGTAGAATATTTCTTGTTAATTTTGTACAGTACAAGACTGCAACCATAGCCTGATTTTGAGTAAGAAAGGGGAAGGCTAATTAAAGAACAAAGGAACACATTGTGAAGACTTATCCTTTCCAGATCTTTGTTTTCAGCAGTTGCATTCTAAAAGAAAATGCACTAGATGATGTATCAGGTTTGCATTTATCTGTTTCTGCAATGGCTTAACAGGACTGTGATTTCAAAGTATTTACTACTAGTAAAACCTGAAGTATTTTACTTGGTGTGTGAGAGACTGGCCCTTTTTCTACTTCACATTTCTTCTGTGCAGTTCTTGTACACCTTACCTGTTTTAGTCATTCTCAAACTGCCAATTGCTTCCAGGACTAGGGGTGAGCTCTTTCAAGAAGTAAATTCTATCAGTTTGTTACATATAAGGAAGCATGACATGAAGAAGCTTCAGTAATTGTCTCAATTCTCGTGACAAATCATTGGGATTGAGAACAGATTCTCTTTTCAAATACCTTCTCACACTCTTCCTGGCAACACTGCTAAGGAGTTACTAAGTTATATAATAACCCACAGGAAGTTACCAGCTGGCATGCCATTCCGGGCAACAGGCAGGCAGCAGAGCATGTACACCTCATCAGAATGACACTGAGCTTTCCAAATTTCCACGTCCAGCATGGGTCTGTTGACTACTTTTGTTACGAGGAAGTGCACACATATGATACCATGTCTACCATGTGAGGCAGATGGATGCACATGTATCGTGTGTCTGGTGGCTCCCTGGAGAGCTGGGTTTGTAGAAAGGGTGTTTTACCAAGGTGTGACACAGGTGGCATTTTCCCCAAGTCAGCACACTTCCTAACCAGCACACTCACACAGCTGATACACCGGAGAAACTGTTCTCATGTGCACCAGTCATGTGCAAACCAGGACAGCAGCCTGAAGCAAGCCACTCCCAGGACCAGAACAATTCCCTCAGCCTGCAGGCTGCCACCCCCATGGGTGACAAAGTGTCTGCTACATATATTGCTCGAAGCACTTAGGCCAGGCACTCCCTGCTTTCACAGATTCAGGACAGAAATTTAAATACTGCTTTAAGTGAATTAAAAATTAAGAACAAAGAACATCATTCCTATAAAAAAATTTGTTGTCCTGTGTTTTACACTGGAGACAGAAACAAGCACTGTATGAAAGTTTCTAAAATCTCTTTTCAAATACAGCATATGCCAAGTGCAGGATTTCAGGTCACAAACCTTGGACACCATTATGGATTACACTCTGCAGAACATTACCCTGAAGGCACATAAAAAAGGGAAGTGGAAGTCTTACCCTTGCGGTTCTTGGACGGTCTTGTTTTCCACTTTCTGTTCACATTCTTTAATCATGGAGCTCAAAATAACCTAAGACACATAAGGAAGAGAGATACATGACATTTGACATTTTTCCTTTTACATTAACACTTCTTAGGAAATCTACTCTGCAATTAATTCTGACATTAGCAGAACTGTTTAAAATGTTTGCCTGTTTTTTTTTTTTTTCCAAGTGCATTTGAGTTCCAGTTATCTGATAATGCCTTGTGGTTAGAAACAACAAAAACGTTCAAAATAACTTAAGGAAGAAAATGTTTTCCAAATAGTTACAGAAGTTCAAGACTCCGTCCCTTTTCCCCCAGGCTTTTTAAAACAGAGCTAAAGCAAACTCAATTCTGTGACACACGGTATCTTCATGAACATTATGCATCAAAGAAAATGCAAGGAAAGAAAAACCTGTGATGGCATCCTAAAACAACATCTTAATGGAAAGGAAGTGCTAAAATCAACTGGGTATCACTCCACTGGTGTCTTCCAGAGTTCCTGTGACTCACAGCTTTTCTCCTTTATTGAAGCAATTACAGTGTTAAAGGTTTCTGCAGAATGTTTAAGACTGAAAACACCTCCACACTGATATTTTTACATTTCTCCAAATATAAAGGAATGATTCCCAATACTAGGCTTTAGAAAAAAAAAATAATCATACCATTAATTCATGGGACAGGTAAATGACTCCCTGCCCTGCTCACAACAGTACTGTTTAAACACATTAAGACAAAAGTATTTGAAACACTTAGGCAAAAGACTTAGAATGCAAAGTATGAAACTATAAATATATATATATGCACAGATATACACACACTGCATAAATGGAAACTTCCTCTGCTCACAGCTCAGAAGAAAGCTAAATATTTTTTTTAGACACTAGACTTAAAATCTCAGAGCTACAAGCAATTAAAATTAGTAGTGTCTTACCAAACCTGAATATATACAACAAAGGAAAAAGCCTATTTTCAATCTCTAAAATACAGACCAGTCACTAATGGTTACTACCAACTGGTAACTATTTTTAAATGTATTTGTATACATTAAAATGCTGGTTTCTGTCAAGTCACTTTGGACATCTGCAGCACAACCATTAATTACACTGATAAGATGTGGCTTGGTCTGCAGATCTGTGCCACTGCTCACTCTATTTCTGCTGAAGTATTACTTCAGCACTTGAAACATTTTCAGTAGCAGGTGTTACATACCCTTGAATGTTTCAGAGAGTAGCGTTCAAAAAGGACTGTAACTCTTCCTGATAAATTTGCTGTCCTCTATTAGCATAAAATGTTATACAAATACTTAATGCTGAAGAGTACAGAGGTACAAGAAAAATACATTCAGAATTCCAGTGAAAAAGCAAGCTTTTGGTTCTGTATCAAAAACGCCCTGAAATTTCTAAGCATAGCTGCCATAATTTTTGTTACTTAGCATTTCTACCTGTGCACCAGAGCTTTCCTACATTTTTGTACATCTATCTGAACCCAGACGTTCCAAATATCAACAATATGAATCAAAGGGCAGAATAATTCATCAAGGACCCAGGACCATTTCAATAACAGGATGAAGTTCCCATCCATTGCACAGCTCCTTCTGGGAAAGCTGTGTAATTCTTGGATGAAGTGGAGCAATTCTTCCCTCTTCCCCAAATTAATTTCTAAATTTCTATATTATAGCTTTGCACATGCTGCTCAGACCTATTCCCTTGGGTTCTCTTTGTTTGGTCATAGGACTGATTATGAAATCACATCTCCTTAAAGAGAAATACTTTAGAGCACTAACTCTATATTTAGAGACACTTAAGAGACTTAACATGCTTAAGTCTTATAAACAATACTGCAGTATATGGACTAAATATTTTACCAAGTACTGACTCACTATCATGCAACTCAAATCCACTTACTTTGAAAACCCGTAGAAGGCAAGGAGAAAATGAGGAAGAAGGGACTTGACATTGAACTAGAGATGCTGGTAAAGTATTTGAATCTCTGCACAAGGCAAAATGTTTCTTTTAAAGATGAGAAGGTCTGACCTAAATGCCCAACTTGCACTTTCATTTATATGAAAGAAAGGAAAACAAGTATCAGGTATGAGTGGTAAATGCTGCCAGACAGGACCACACAAGCCAATTCCACAATGCTACCCTTCCAAGATGAACACAAACTCTGTACTGACATTAGAGCTGGAAAAGCTAAGGCTCTGTGATTTAGAAAATGTGCGTTTGTCCAGTCATAGGCCATTTGAATCATGAATAACACCATAGTGGCCAAAATAATGAAAAAAGGCTTAATTCTGTTTACGTAAATGTCTAATTATTTGAGACAGTAAACGGCATTCATTTAAGAAAACATGATTTTAAGATAGAAGGCTTCCAAGACCGACACTAGAACTCACTGGGGCTCAGAAGCCTCTATCATGATGCTTACAAACATCCTCTTGATGCAGGAAGCTGATCAAGCACCAGATATCCATTTCTACCAAAAAAGTGGATAAAAATTGCAAAGCCTGTAGTGAGTTTTCTAACCCCCTGGAGCAGAGTAAAGATTTTTAATTTTATATTTCTCTTTGGCTAAAAAAACAAAGCACTTGGCCTCATGCCTGAAGTCACTTAATCACAGTAATGTAGAATGTGGTAAGGCAGGATTGAGAGCTGTCTTTACTTATTGATTTATTTTTAATCCTATTCCAGTCCTCAGTTCCTTCTCTGACTACAAGACTCAAACTCAATCAAACCTCTTGTTCTAATTCAAGGAATCTTTTGTACTGACTATGTCTTTAAACCTTAGAAGTTACACTAAATACAAAAATGAAGTAGTAGTTCACAAAAGTGAAGTAGCATTAGTGAAAGAAACTGGAACTTTAGCCTACTGCAGCTTTCAGATATATGCTTAAGACTTTCCAGTCCATCTTCCAGCTCTCTCCGCACACACAGTATCTATCAATACCACATCTCCAGTGCTGTCTGTGGTAAGGAAACACAATAGAGTGATGCTCAGGTCACTACTGTTCCTTCTGACTCAGCCTTCTGGACTCAGGTTCTTTCCTTTCAGGTTGAAAAGTTCCCCCAATAACAATATACAGAAAATAAAAGATCGATAATATAGGCTTTTAGATGGAAAGTGTAACTGGAAGAAGGAACTTTGTAACTGAATATAAGAACTTAGGACTCCTAGAGAATACAGTCATCTCAATTCATTCACTTTTGCAAACACACGAAAGATAAATGAATTTTCTCACATACAAAGTCATTAATGAAAGTGCAGTATTAACCTTCAAAGACTACAACAGTATTCCTCTGTACATTCTGATTAAATCTTTTCCTCCATCCCTTGAAATGCTCATCCTATGAAGATTTTCCCCAACATGCAACTAAATGACATCTTTTTTTTTTTCCGCTACTGACCTAATGTCTGTGTTTCAATCTCTGTTAGTATTCATCCTCTTCAAGTACTTACCAAAAACTGCATATGGCCAAGATTTTCAAGTTGCTCAAGTTGGCTTCATCTGCTAACTTTTTTGGGGTTTTTTGCTGCTTTCTGTAAGCTCCTCCTACCAGAGAAAATCTTGTTCACTTCCATGTTGTCCTGTCTGCTTCTTTCAATCTGCTTTTTACAATTCACAGAATCACAGAGTGGTTGAGGGTGGAAGGGACCTCTGGAGGATCACCTGGTCTAACCCCCTGCTGAAGCATGGCCATCTGAAGCCAATTGCCCAGGAAGAACATGTCCAAATGGCTTTGAGTATCCAAGCATAGAGACTCCACAACCTCTTTGGAACATGTCTGCCACTTCTCAGTCATTCTCACAATAAAAAAAACCCCAACTCTGCCCATGGTCTCTGGTCCTGTCACTGGGCACCACTGAGAAGAGCCTGGCTCTGTCCTCTCTGGACCCTCTCTTCAGGAATTTATCTGTACACTGATAAAACTCACCAAGCCTTCTCTTCCCCAGGCTGAACAGTCCCAGGTCTCTCATTCTCTCCTCCAGCCCTTCACTGGACTCTCTCCACTAAGTCCATGCGTCTGTACTGGGGACCCCAGAAATGGACACAGTACTCCAGATATGAAGTGTATCCCAGGTATTTCAGGACTCTACTTCCCTAATCCTTAATAGTTTCTTCCCTACACTCCATCAATTTTTAGCTGCATTACCTTGGATATATTGTAGCCATTGATCTTAGTATATCCTTGGTTTGATTAATGTGAAGATGGTAAAGACATTTCCTTTTTCTTCAGTCTAGGAAGATGTATGTTTCTACATGCATTTCTGACAGTTGAGCATTTGTCCGCAGAGGTCCTCCGTTTAGAAATACATTTTACAAGATTTTACTGGCTTGGAAATCATGTGACCTATTCTTTATCAAAAAACTCCTCAATGCCATGTTTTGATAGCACTTATGAGCAGCTCTCCTTAACCTCTGGTTTTAAATGCCATTACATTTCAACTTCTGCCACCTACACCTCATACTCAGTAAACACAGCTGCTCACCTCATGCTCTGGAGAGAGATGTTCCATGTCAGTTCGTAAACACTTCAGTCCTGGTAAAAAGTGATTGACCATTAAATCCTCTGAAATAACTAAAACCCAGGTAGTTAAGGTATAATAAAGATAAAGATTGCTTTTGAAATTATACTTTTTTCTTTCTGTCTTTTGATAATGTTGTTCTATGGAACACAAGTACAACAGCAAAACTAAGAAAATTGAACAGCATTTGACACTCTATGACTAATAAAAAGGAAAAAAGATCTTAAACATATTTAACATCATGTATTTAATACATCCATACAATTCTTTTAATACTTTTTCTTGATCTACTGGTTAAGATCAACAGTTTTGTTTCTGTAGCTTTGTTTTTTAAAGTATCTATCAGTTCCACTGTATGGGGCCTGGCTGAGATGGTGTTCATTTTCTGCACAGCAGCCCTCAGTGCTGTGCTTTGCACTGGTACCTGGAAAGGTGTTGGTACCACACCAGTGCTTCAGCTGCTGCTGAGCAGTGCTGGTACAGCATCGGTGCTGTCTCTCAGCATTCCCCCCATTGGCAGGCTGGAGGTGGGCAAGATCTTGGGAGGGGACACAGCCAGGACAGCTGACCCAAACTGACCAGAGGGATGTTCCAGACCATACGATGCCTGTTCAGATATAAACACTGAGAGAAAGTTGGAGGCAGGGCAGGAGACCATTTGTTATTATGATGTTTGTCTTCTGGAGCAACTGCTCCATGTGCTGAAGCCCTGATTCCCGGGAAATAGCTGGACATTGCTTGCTGATGGAAAGTAGAGAGTAAATCTTGTGCTTTCCTTTGCTTCCATGCATGCCTTATGCTTTATTAAACTGCATTTATTTTGACCTGTAAGTTTTTCCTCCATCTGATTTTCTCCCCCACACTCACCCCATCCTGCTGAGGAGGGGAGTGAGAGCGGCTCGGTGGGCACCTGGTGTCCAGCTAATGCATGATACCATCTCTGAAAACCTCTCCCTTTTGTTGAATAGATCATGTTTTACATCACAGATTCAAAGACAAACTTAGTTACTTCTCAAATATTGAACTTTTCTCTCCACCAGAGAAATAACAGCTAAACTTCCCCTGAAAAAAGGATACAACAACAGGAAAGAGCACTGTAGGATTCAAACAGGTGGGTAGCGATATCCAGTCTCTTCGAATCAACAGACTGCTGGTTGTTGACCAAGGCTAACTTGTGCAAGTGTGGAATAACAACTGGAAAAGTAAATACAGGAATAAGTATTTGAAACTGCTTTCCACAGACTTGTTTAGCATTAGACAGGTGCTATGTGGCAACAGCAGGCACCTGAAACTTCACACATCAGCATGGAGTAAGAACTGCAAACAATTGCTTTTGATGGGATTGCCCTTGCACATTTAATGGATCAACTCAAAATGAAAATTTGTGGTAGCATCACCTCAAATAAAAAGGTACCTTGGAGTACCTTTGGAACAGTAACAGTTTACAGAAAAGAAAGAAAAATCCCATCCATATAACCAGCACACCTAGTAGCTTTTGGACAGAGAGGAAGACTGCATCTTCCCGCATATGCAACTTACATTCGTCTCTAAATCTGGGCTCAGCATTAGGTCCAACTCTTCCAAATGTTTTTATGATTTCTGTATGTAAAGAATGTTGGTCTTGATACTGAGGGTCCTCCAGGAAAGATGCCAGCTGCATTTTTACTCTCTCCAGAAGCTTAAACATTCCCAGAGAAATAGAAAGAACACAAAAGAGTGAAGATGCTAGAAATTGTTGGGATCGATTCAGAGTATGTTTATAATCTTCCACACTGCAGATGACAGATCTTGGACTTTCTTCTAATTTGCAGATTTTTTCTAACAGGGTGTTTCAAACTCTTGAATGCACCTCTACGTTTTAAAGACTGTTACCGGGGTTTTAATCTGATCTATCTTTTAACAGTAGACAGGTGCGTCCACAGAGCTGACCTTTCCTCCTGAGGTTTCCTTGAGTCTGATACTGCCTTTTTTACCTGCTATTACAGTTTCCCTCTTACTATTAATAACAGAGTTTTCCTGTTTAATTAGAACTTAATGGTGTTTTTTGTAATGTATCTCAATTAATAGGCTGAGAAGTTTTTGCAGAGGACAGAGATGCAAAAGTAACCATCATAAAATCAATGGAATGAAAAAGATTTCTTCAACTAAAGGCCAGAAAACTAAGATGACATAGGTATTTAATTTCCATTTGAAGTTGAAAAAATAACATTTTATGATACATTTTGGAAGGTCCTATCACCTCTGTACTCTAAGGCTTATTGTAATAAGTGCAATGGATACAATAATTTCTGTGTGGTAACAAAACAAGATTCTTCCCAACTAATTATAGGCATGCATTCCAAGCTACAAAATTCTAACTTTTCCATCTTCCAAGTACGTGTGAGTCATCACTGACTTGACTCACATTACTCACATTTCCTCAAACACATTCTTTTAGAATATGTTGAAATTACGGGAAGAATGCAAGCTCTGCAAAAAGCTGCAAGGACTGACAGACGAAATTCAATTGCACAGTTGTTATATGCAACAAAATCCAGTTATCTACTGCTCGCAGCAGAATCCTGAGTGTCTTCAGAATTCTTATCTATTACCATAGTATCATCATTTAAAAAATAAGGAGGAATTGCATACCTACATTAGCTTCAAAGAGTATTTTGGTAATGTCCTTATGTCTTTTAGTGCCATCTTGGACAGCAAAGGAGGTTTTTCGTCACCATGTTAAAATAGAACTATTTCATTTGGAAGTAATGGAGTTAAATTTCACAACTGTACTGGAGAAGGTTTTAAAAAACATTCTGAGCATGGGATTTCCCATCCTCTAGCACAGGCCTCCACTCTAGTTCTCTGTCTCTGTTTATATTTGGTTTGAGATTTAGAAGGAAATGTTTTTATTAGTTATGAGGGTTGGTTTGTTTCAAAATAAAAAAAAAAAAGGCCATTGCAAAACCGGAAAGCATTTAGGAAGAGAGTATGACAAAGAAAAAAAGAAAGAAATAATTTATGAGTTGCCCTTTCTTTACTCTGGATTTATAAAAAATCATCCACTTATGCTACAAAAACACAGGTGACAACAGGTGTCTTACCTCTCTCTGAGTAACAGTTTCCATGATGGTCCCAAAAGCAGGAATTGTAGCAATCCTTACTGAACTACAATGGAAGAATAGAGTCTTTAAGATGTATTCAACACCAAAACCAAAATTACTTAAAGCAAAATTAAAAAATTAGTACTTTTGAGTTACATAGTTTCTAGCAATGACAAAAAAAAAAAAGAAAAAAAAAGAAAAAAGCAGACCAGGAAAAAGACAGGATTAACTCAAGGTCTCAATCTTAAACTCACAATTCAGGATCACTGGACAAGGTAACAAGGGCCGGAGCAACCCGCTTGTCAACTAATGCTTCACTCATGCCTCGAAGAGTCAGCTGTAAACCAGTCAACATGCAATAAAAAACGCTTTGGTAAACTTGAAGAACTGGGTTAGCTGTGACTGAGGATGGGCAGGCAGACTCTTGGGGTTGTTCTGGGTTTAGTCACCCACACAAGACATTAAAGCCACTGAGACTCTATTCATGCTGTAGCATCTGTTAGTAACGAGTTGTTAGTGAGATTAGCAAAGCATCCCCCCTCGTAGCCTGAAAGAAATACCACATCAGAATGTCCAGGACATGAAGTACCATGGTTGTCTATATAGAAATGAGATACGGCCAAAACTACTTTGCATTTCATTAATGCAGATG
The DNA here is from genome assembly GCA_013400735.1 of Pomatostomus ruficeps. Classification (NCBI taxonomy): domain Eukaryota; kingdom Metazoa; phylum Chordata; class Aves; order Passeriformes; family Timaliidae; genus Pomatostomus; species Pomatostomus ruficeps. Next base: position 3,070 of record VYZT01005440.1, on the reverse strand, counting down.
ATACTTAATTTTGCAGTAGCAAAGCTGATAGCATTACAGAATAGTAGTATCCAGCTTTCTGCTAGAAATGATGAAAGTAAATTTGAAAACTGAGAACATGATTAAATAGAGAAAACAAAAATTAAATAACATGGATTTAAGTTTTCTATTTAAAGTTTATTCAACATTTCATACAGTTTAATTCCAAGTGTTGCAGTAAACCTTTTTATTTAGAAAGAAATGATTTAAAGGTTACTTTCCTTTAAAAGTAATTAAATTTTTGTTCAGCTAGATTAAGAAACATAACTGATGGTTATTTCTTTCTAAGTATTAAGAGGGATGCTAGGCATATAAGGCAGTAAGGGAACTTACATTTCAGGGTCACTGGAGAGAGTAATGAGAGCAGGAACAACTCTCTGAGCTACCAGAGTTTCATGTACCCCTTTCACCAACAGCTGAATGGTCGGAGCAGGGGGGTATCACAGGTGATGCACGGAAAGAGCGAGCACAGTATCATGGGAAGAAGAATGGCACAACCAAGAGAGAGAAAGAAAAAACACAAAAAGCAAACCAAAATTAGAAGCTAAGCAAATACTGCTACACTAGAGCTTCATAAATGCAAAGGCGTGAAGAAAGCTAAAGTGGTCTGGCAATCAGCACAAACACGACAAATTCAATAATCTAATGTTTTTTCTATTTTCAGATATTTTAAAACTTGAAGTCAAACTCTTAGCAAGTAATTGTAAATGCTGTTCCTAATTTAAGAGAACAGTATTTACCATAGTAGGTGGCTGTCACATGCAACTCAAGTCCTGACTAGGCCAAATGTGTGTAGTTTTCCCCACACTGAGTGATACCTTTCACGCCTTTTACAATGAGACAAACAGCNNTACCTTTCACGCCTTTTACAATGAGACAAACCACCTTCCCAGATGCCAAAAAGCTTTCCTGAAAGTCATTCAGGACTAATTGATATTTAACTACCATCCAAGCAGTATGCATACTGGTCTGCACAGGTAGAAAATGGAGAATCCTTGAATAATCCATGAAATGTATTTCCTCAATACTTTTTGCAAACCAAGGAAGAGATATATTTGTTGCAGTGCATCCCAAATGTTAAAGCTTGAAATCACAGTGAAATTCATTATCTGCGAACACAACAAAGTTGTTTGAATCCAGATGCTCCCAGGTGATTTTTTTACATTACCTATGTAGCTGTACAGAAGAATTTGCTGCATATGTTGCAGATGCCTTTTATGTGCTTTCTTCATATGAAAACCTACTAATTTTCAAAAATGTCAAGTTGCAAACGTTTTTCATATTCAACACAATAGTGGGTTTTGTCTTCATTAATAAAAAGGAAAAAGATTAGATATTTCCGTTTTGTGTCTCATGTAAGGATGGCTGCATAAATTTGCTGGTTTTCCGAGATAAATATAAAAAGCTTATCAGTAAGTTTATGTGAGAAATATGAAATGTTTTCTAATATTTACCTATATTCTAATTACTCATAATGAACACAAATTAAATTCTAAGCTTTTCCCCTGAGAAAAGCAGGAGCTGTCAGTATATCAGCACTAAAACCAGACAGTATTTACATCCTCTAACTAGCAAAGATTTTTATTCTGCTATTTGTTAGAGCATTCCTGCTTTACCAACTCTGAACTTTAACCAAAGTAAGTTGTGAAAGACTGGAAGGAACCTGACTTTGCAGAAGCTTCTCTATAAAGCAGTTGTTCTTATTAAGCAACATCTGTGTGTGCATGTATGTGAGTGCATGCATGAGTGCACACAGACAGGGAACAGAGTGTGGCTTCACAGACAGTAACTGGAGCAGGAAGAATGGGGAGAAACTGAGTACGAACAAAAGACACTATTGCTGCAAAGCACCCGGAGAAAAAAGTTGCAACATCCTATACTTGTTATTCAGAAAGCATTAGGATGTCAGTTCAACTACAACATTTTAACATTAATACATTTCACAATTATTTACACTGGCAACAACTCCAAGTGCCAATCGGTTGAATTCACGGGCTACTCTTCAAACAGCTGTTAAGGACATAGCTCACAGTTTGCTTATGATGGTTCTGCTCTCATATACAGCTTTACTAATTTTCACATTTATTAAAATAGAGAATGCTTATAATTTTCAATCTTGGACAAACAGGGACTTGAGTTTTCTTTACCAACTTCATTTTGAGAAAAACCTAGCAGTTACACAGTGCTTTGAAAAAAAAAACCAAACAAATTCTTGGGATTTGTATAATTAGCAAAAAATCTAGAATGATCTCAGCTTCATTCCTTTCTAGTCTGCCACATTTCTAAGTATGGTAAAGCATGATAAACAGATGCGTTCCATCATACAGAAAATAAAATATGCTTTATAATACGTGTCATTCTGAAGATGTGTCCCTAGCCCTGAACCTAAACAGACCAGCAACGCTTACATATAACTCAACTACGCACTTCACGTTCAAACCAGAGCAATCAAATCTCTTTGCATCAACATCAACTTAAATGGGAAACTACTGACTGAAAACATTAATACAGAAGCAACAGGAACAGCTGAATGGGCAGAGCCACGTAGCAGCATGTAAGGTTAGAGTGAGACAGACAATGTACTTTTTTATCTTGTTTTGATTCCTCTAAATCATTACTTAACGCGTACTACAGCTTAAAAATGGTACACAAAGCTTCCTGCCTCAAAGGAGCGAAGGAGTGGAAAGGCCCCAGATGACATCTGTGTCCTTCCAGCCCTTAACAGACTGTAAAGGTTTGGTAGAGCAGTCAGGCCTGCAGTCTCTGTGCTCCTCAGAATCTTCACTGTGCTCACAGAGCTGTCCTGCAGGTTACAGACTCTTCATCTTACTACCTAATCATAAATGGGCTTTGCCATTCAGCAGCCTCTGAGGTTACAGAAATTCCTTGTGTGATGGAATCTTCCAGTAGTGAAACCAACTATTACCACCTCTTTGCACAGGTGACTTCCCAAATTTACATAATGCCATGTATAAACATGTATGCCATGGCTATCCAGAAAATGGCCACTATTTTCAAGTGAGAAAAGCATCTAAAAAAAGGTGCCTAGGCT